>RJWH01004561.1:0-102894 GCA_004363575.1 Solenodon paradoxus | reverse complement strand
CCCGTTTAGTGTTTTGTTCTTTACTATTAGTCCTGTATTTGTTTCCTCATATGTTTTACTTTTTATCACCATTCTTGGGGTTTAGTGGCTCTTTGTTTTAGCTTTCCCCCTTTTCTCAAAATTTAATTTTGGTTGTGGATAAATCCATTAACTTTTATTTCTCATTGAAGACCTTTATTTCTCCATCATATTTGAATTATAATCTTACAAGGTAGAGTATTCTTAGCTGAGTTTTTTTTCCTTTTATTATTTTTAATATCCCATTCCACTCTCTCCTGGCCTTTAGGGTTTCTGTTGAGAGGTCTATGATAGCCTGATGAGTATACTTTGTAAATTATTTTTAATTTTTTCTCTAGCAGCCTTGAGTATTTTTTCTTTATAATTTTTCTCCCTAGTTTTACTGTGATGTGCCTCAAGAGGTCTTTTTACATTTTGGAATTTTGATGTTCTGTTGACTTCTTGGACATTAATGGTTACGTTTTGTGATAGATGTGGAAAGTTCTTCACTATTGCTTTACTATTACTCCACTATTAAAGAATCTTTAAATAAGTTTTCTGCTCTTTTCTGTTTCTTCCTCTGATATCTATGTTTTTTCTCAGTGTCTTATATCTCTCCCAAGGTTTCTTTAATGTTGTTCCCCTGTCCTTTTCCATGAGGATCGCCATTGTGACCCTGTCTTTAATTTCTTACACTCATTGCTCTGTAAGATTGAGTCTGTTTATGGAATTTTCCATATTTATCTTCAATTTCTTGACTGTATCTTTTGTGTCTGGTATTTATGCTAGAATTTTATTGATGGCTTCAGTTTCCTTTTATATTATTCCTTTTGATCTGCCGCTTCCTTTTTTGAGGTCTCCCAATTTCCTTTGGATAGTTGTGCATCTCGCATCTCCTTAAGCTTGTTTGCAACTATTTTTCTTCTTGAGGTATTTCTACCATCTTTTTCTCTTTGTCTCATTCATTTTTTGGTGGGTTCAGAAGGTATTTAATTTTGGCATGACTTTCTTCCGTACTTTATATTTTATGCTGTGACTTTATTTACTTTAAAAAAATTTCTTTTCAGGCATTGGCTGCAGTTCTTTCCCTGCAGAGTCCTCAGAGTGACCACAGGCTGTTGGAGTTTGTCTGTGTAGATTTGAGAGTCTAGACTGAGCCTTCTCTCTCTCTTGTTCACCTAGTTGCTAGTGCTAGGTCCAGACATTGCTGGGGCAGTCTATAGAGACATTGACGATGGATTTGAGTGTAACTGGGACAGTCCCTGGATCTCTGGAGCTGGATTCCTCTGTTGGAAGGGAAGCCTGCCTGTTTCAGTGGTGTTGGTGGTGGGGTAGTCGGAGGGAGAGGTTCTTTCATCCTCTCCCCCTCTTGCTCACCAAGTCTCTCAGTCTGTGTCAAAACATTATGGGACTGTGGGTCTGGATGCTTCATGGTTCTTATCTGCAATGGGACAAGTTGGTGCAGGGTTCTGCAAATCATTCCCTGAGGCCAGGTGGTACTCACTCCATTCTGTGATTGGGTGGGAAAGAATGGGTTTTTTACTGGCCCAAAATATAACTATTTCAATGACTTACTTGCAATCTACTAATTTTTCAACACACACAGAAACAAAGAAGGATGAATTTTCCTGAAAATCCTAGCCTCTCTTGATTTTAGGATCACACTTGAAACCAAATGACTGAAAAGAACCACTGACTTTTAAAAGCAGTAGTGATATATACATTTCAGAGATAATGCTAGGCCATTTAAATTTGTTCTACAATTTGAATCTTAAATAACTTTTCTATCTTCATAGTAATTAAAAGCAGTTTACAATTTTCTTCTGGTGATCTTTTTTATATTGTCATCATATTCAGTATCATGGTACTTCTTTTTTTGACTCCAGGATGCATGGTGGCAAAGTTTAAAATATGCCTGATTTCCCTATATTTCCAGTTCCTGCATCAGATATGTGATTTTTCTCTGTACTTTTTTTAGTTCTTCAGATCTTCTAATACTTTACTAAAATAATCTTAGAGTGACTGCTTATCTCTCAGGGTTTGACAAAGGATGAATATCATTGATTATTGGCCAGTGTTGATTTTTTATTCATCAAATAGATCCATCAAATCTACTGCATACTATAATTATTCTAGGTGCTAAGAATGCAATAAAGAGCAATTAGTACTTGAATTAAATTTGCACTTGACTGGGACTTACATGAATTGTAGGTCATAAGAATTATTAAAAAGTTAAGAAACATTGATTGCAATCTAGATTGTTATCTATTTTATCTAGCTGTTATTCCCTAACTTGAATCTGTGGTGGTAGTTAACTGAAGGGAGGGAAGTTAACACCAATGAGCTTTATACAGAGAGTGATAGTTGCAAGTTAACTAGTAATAATGAAATTTAGTATTTATGTAGCCTGAGGGTCATATTCTTTTATATTTGTCAGCCTCTGTCAATAATTTCTCATTGATAAACTTTGATAACTGTTTGTGATCTCTGAATATATAACCAACACAGAGAAGAAACATTTCTTTTCCAAAAGGAACAAAATTGGCATTATAGAAAATTTGTATACATAGTTTTAAATCTGCTGCCTAGAATACTGTGCAAGGCTAGTAAAATACACCATCCTAAGCATCTCAGTGAAAGTTTGATTTGCAATCAAATATCATTGCAAGATAGAAAAATAAAGAATAGCAGTGTTTTAATGTACACTTTAAGAGAATAAGTATATTCAAGTGCATTCAGAGAGCAAACACCTGATTTTAAAACTTATTTTGTTGCTATTAAAAAGCAAATTAGGATAAATACATATGTAAGAAAAGTATAATTTAAGCATAATATAGAAACACAGTGATCTCATATTCTCTAATATATACTTTATATTAATCTAACTAATGCAATTAATTCGAAGGGAATTGAAAAGAAAATGTGAAATGCAATTTAAAATTACATTTTCTATCAATTGGCTACTAAACCAATATTATTATTCAAAAATAAACATTATATATTACTTATTTTATATTATAACTGAGGGAAAATTAGTTGAATGAAAATTCATGTAAAAAGTGTGTTTTCTTTATATATTTTATATATTTATATTGCAAAAGATAATATGTTTAAATAAAATGTATGTGACATTCTGAAATGTATAATCAAGAATAGAAAGTGAAAAATGTGGATTATTGGGGATGGAGGACATAAACAATTTAAAATAGATTAAAACACAGTGAATTAACTTTAGTTATAAATGTTTTCAAGAAAATAAAGCAAGGCACAGGGTAGCTTTGGATAAATAAGGTGTTTAGAGAGCAAAGGTAACCATCAAATAACATTGTAGTTATGCAGTTACCTGAATGACACTGTTCATGTGTTAGAAGTTTTTATGCCATTGACTTACTAAAATGTGACGAATCAGTTAAGAACACAAATTATTATTTCGCAAAACTGCTAACACTTACCCAATCATACATTTTTGCAATGATTTAGAAAGGAATAATTCCTTGAAATAAAAAATCACAATGTGCAGCCTGCTTTTTAGATTTCGTGTCCAAATCTTAAAGCACATTAGATTGCACTTGATGAAGAAAATTCAGAATTATGGAATTCATAACAAGCTTCCACATTCATCCATTCTGATTATTTTCTGTCTCTCCTTTTAATAACTTTAATCTTTCTCTGCTTCCTCTGTTGTCAAGATTTCAGTTCCTCGGATCTAGGTTCTAAAAATTCAAGCATCTATTTTTGGGCTGAGGTCTTAGTACTTAAAACCTCTTTTTGATGTTTTATTTCTCAAATATAAAAAGCATTTTAATAGACTATTGCAGGTTTGAAAGCAGCTTTCACTTTACAACATTAAATAAAAATCAATGATCAATATTTACATTTGTAGAGTGAATGTAAATAAAAATATGTGTGTGAGTGAATGAGATTCATAGATATTTTAAAAGATAAAAATAGAATGAAATTGCAATTGAAAAGAAACTTGTTTATAAGGCCCAAAATACAAAAGTAAAAGTGAGCTATTATAAAACCTCTTTTTATTAATACAACTGCTTGTAATATCAGTAGATGACCATTATGTGTGAATGACTGTGCTAGGCATATTTACTGATATTATTTCATTTAATCCTCAAAAATTCATGGAATATAAATATCATTAACCCAATTTACCAAACATGAAACTGAGACTCCAAAAGATTATAAAATATGAATCAAAGTCAAACATCTTGTAAGTATCCAAATCTCTGTAACTCCAAAATCCACATTCTTTCTATAGTCCCATTTTGTCTAATTTTACCACGGTTGTGGTAAATTCAAACGTCTTTGTACCACCAATTTGACAAATGAGTTTGGACTATTGTCTTTAGTTTAAGAAACATACAAGGTCTATGCCCTTTGAGTGGGGGTATGATTTAATGAAAGGGAATGATAAAGACATTTTGAGGAATGAAGAGAAAAAGAAGATTCAGGTAGAGAAAGTTGAGACAAATTCTAGAGAATGTGCAATGTGAGAGTAGAGAGCTTACAATGTTTTCAAAAATCAACAAGAAACAATGGAAATTTTTTAATGTGTATGACATAACAAATTTATTTTTTGAAAAATTTAAAGGAAAGGTGCAGGCAGGAATGAAGGTGACTAGGCAGGCAGATAGGTAGAGAGGGGAAGAAGAATCTTTATTTTGTATCTTCATTTTGTTGTTCATGCTGATTATTTCCCCCTGGAACTGGACTTGAACCTAGGGGATGTGAATGAGCTCCTTTGGAAGTGATCGATGTAAATGATGCTCCACCAGGGTGCACACAGATAAGTTTATTTTATGCTGGTATTTTAAAACTTGAATAATAGGAAATAGAGAGCAAAGAAGTTAGAACACAAAAATAGTTGTCAAACTGATGAGAAAGCATAATTATTGGAAATTGGATAAGTAATACTAATGACACAACAGTGCAAGAAAAACAAGAGATGCATTAAAAAATAAACAGGAAGACTTAATATCAGTATTTCTACATTTTTTCAGAGTAGCATAAAGAAGTATGTCTTTTTTTCTGACAATGGACAACATAAAAAGAAAGCTTGAATAACATTCTTTTCTTCATTTGATTTAAATATTTTTTAATTTGTTGATATTTATCAAATATTTTGTTTACAATGCTGCATTTCTGAATATTGATATCATATCTCAAACTATATTTCACACCATACCCTCTGCCTGACTTCCAGGGACTTTGATCTCCATCTTTTCCCCTCTTTTCATACCTACCTTCTGTCATCCCCCAGCAGTCATCATATTGTGTCCTGAGAGGATTGTGTTGTTTTATCTATTTATTTTTTTCATTTCATTATTTTCTACACCTGAGTGTAACCATCCTATATTTATCTTTTTTTCTGATTTATTTCATTTAACATAATCCCTTACAATTTCATCCAAATTGTTGCAAAATGCACAAATTCATTTTCAGTAGCTGCATAGAATTCCATTGGATATTTAACCAGTCATCTGTTGTTGGGCATTTAGGTTGTTTCCGTGTCTTGGCTATTGTGTGAACTGCTCTGAACACAGGGTTGCAGGTTTCTTTTTCTGGTTAGATATGTTGTATCCTTTGGGTATATGCCTAAGGGTTGAATTGCTGGGTCGAATGATTGATCCATCTTTACTTGTTTGAGGAATCTCCAAACTATTTTCCAAAGAAATTGCACCAATTTACATTCCCACCAACAGTGTGGAAATATTCATTTTCTCCACACCCCCTCAAACAACTACTGTTTCCAGTTTTTTGATATAGGGCATTCTCACATGTGAGGAGGTATCTCATTATAGTTTTTATTTGCATTTCTCTGATGATGCGTGTAGAACCCTTTTTTCCCCCAGATATCTCTCATTTATCTGTGTGTCTTCTACAGATAAGCGTCTATTCAGTTTTCTGCTCAGTTTTTGAGTAGGTCATTTGCTTTATTATTATTGAGGTATGTGAGCTCTTTATATATTTTGAAGATTAAACTTTTATCTTATGCAGGCTGTGTGAATATCTTCTATTACGTAGGTTGTCTTTTTGTTTTAGTGGTGGTTTCTTTTGCTGTGCAGAAGCTCTTCAATTTGATATAATTCCAATTGCTTAGTTTTATTTTGACCTTTTTTTCAATAGTTGTTCCATCCCCAAAGATTTATTTGTAGTTGAGATCGTGGAGTGGTTTACCCAATTGTTTCTTAGGTACTATATGTTTTCGGTCCTTATATCCAGGTCTTTGAGCCATTGAGAATTAACTTTTGTTTATGGTGATAACGAGTAATCTAACTTTGTTCTGGGCTCTCAGTCTGATTCCACTTCTCAGTGTTTCTGAATTAGTCCCACTACCAAACTCTTTTGATGATGATTGTTCTGTTATATAGTTTGAGGTTAGGGAGTGTGATTTCCCTCAACTGTGATTTTTCTCTTAAGATATCTTTGGCTATTCAAGGCCTTTTGTGATTCCATGCAAACCAGTGTTGTTTGCTCCATTTCCTTAAATATTGTCCTTGGGATTTCGATGGGAATTGCATTAAGCATATATATTACTTTGGGTACCATGGCCATATTTACTATATAAATTCTTCCATCCATGAGCACTGAATATTTTTTATCTCTTGTGTCTCCTATTTCTTTTGATAAGTTCCTGTAGTTTTCATTACAGAGATCTTTAACCTCCTTTGTTAAGTTTGTTCCCAGATATTTTATCTTTCTTGGTGCTGTTGTGAAAGGAATTTCTTAATTTATTTTCCCTCTACTTCATTTTGTAAATCAGAAGATTATCAAATTTTGTGTGTTTATTTTATATTCTGACACGTTGCAGTATTCATTTATTGTTTTAATTTTTTCATGAAGTCTTCAGGGTTTTCTAAGTATATTATATATCTGAAAATAACGATCTTTTTATTTCTTCATTTCTTATTTGGATTGATTTAATGAGCTGTTCTTACCTTATTGCTCTGGCCACAACTGAGAGAACTATGCTGAATAATTTTGGTGATAGTAGTTAACTTTGTCTTGTTCTAGATCTTAGGGGAAATTCTTTCAATTTTTCACTTTTGATTATGATGTTGGCTATGGGTTTGTCATATATTGCTTTTATTTTGTTGAGGAAGGTTATTTCTATTCCATTTTGGAGATGATCTTAATAATCAATGTGTTTTGAGTCTTGTAAAATAATTTCTCTGCATCAATTGAGAAAAATATGTTTTTTTCATTTTTGGTTTGTTCATTTGGTTCATTACATTGATTGATATGCATATGTTAAATCGTCCTTGCAACCCTGAGTAAAGAAAACCCAGTTGATCGTACTGTACATTTTTTTAATGTTCTTTTGAATTTTATTTGCCGGAATTTTGTTGAGGATTTTTGTATTTACATTTATCATTAATATTGGACTGTATTTATCATTTTTGGTGCTGTCATTGTCTAATTTTGGAATCAGGGTAATATTGACCTCATAGAATATATTTGGGAGTTTTCTCTCCTCTTCAAGTTTGTGGAAGATTTTAAGAAAGATGGGGATTAATTCCTCTTTGAAGTTTGATAGAATTCACTAGTGTAGCCAACTGTGCCAGGGCTTTTGTTTTTTACAGTTTCTTTTCTTTTTTTTTCACTGCTTCAATTTATGTTCTTACGATCTATCCGTTTAAGTTGTCTGTCCTCCTGACTCACTTTTGAGAGGTTTGTAGGATCCTAGAAATCTGTCCATTTCTTCATGAACGATGAATGTGCTACCATATACCATTCACAACTGTCTCTAATGACCCCTTATTGTGATGTCATTTCTGATTTTTAATTATTGGGTTTTTTTTCTCTTTTTTCTTAGTAAGTATAAGTAGAGGTCTATCTAATTGGTTATTTTTTTCAAAGTAACTGCTTTTGGATTCATTGATAATTTGAATGGTCATTTTACTTTCAATTTCATTTATTTCTGCTCTTTTATTATTTCCTTCTTTCTGCCGATATTTGTTTTTAGTTGGTATTCCCTTTCTAGTTGCCTCAGTTGTGTGGTTAGAGTTTTAATTTGGACTCTTAGCTTTTGGTGTGTGTCTGTATGTTTGTGTGTGGCTATAAACTTTCCTCTCAGAACTGCTTCTGCTGCATCCTTTAATTTCTGTAAGCTCATCTAAAATTTTCATTTCTTTCCAGATAAAACTTATTTTCATCAGTGATCCAGGGATTGCTAAGAAGGATGCTGTTCAATCCCCACATCTCTGTGGTACTTACAGTTTTATTATTTTAGTTCATTTATAATATAATCACCTTTTGGTCAGAGAAGATGCTTTCTGTTATTTCAAGTTTTCTAAATTTGCTGAGATGTGATTTGTGTCCTAGAAAATGGTCTATCCTTGAGAAAGTTCCTTGTGCACTTAAGAAAAAACACATATTTCTTTTTGTTCAGGTAGCTCTCCTTGTGTGTGTCTGCTAAGTCCATGTGATCTGTTGTTTCATTTTGGACCTTAGTTTCTTTGCCGATGTTCTGTGCTACGATCTGTTGATGAAAGTGGTGCATTACTGTCAATGTCTGCCTTTTCCCTGTCAGTATTTTTGTTGTATTTACGGGATCCTGAAATGGGTCCACATATGTTGTTGCTAGTAATTTCTTTTTGATGGGTTACTCCTTTGACCTAAATGTAGTGCCCATCCTTGCTTCATGGTATACTTTTTAATCAGAGATTTGTTTTGTCTGATATCAGTACTGCAGTTTCTACTTTCTTTTCATTTCTATGCAACTGATATATTTTTTCCAAAGCCTTTCAAACTATGTCTGTCTTTGGATCTGATATGTGTTTCTTGTAGACATAATATGGATATAACCTGTTTTATGATCCATTCGGCAACTCTTTATCCCTTTATTGCTGATTTGATTCCATTCACATTTAGAATGATTGAAATGTAGGGCTTTATAAATGTCATTTGAGTCTTGGTACTCTGTTGCTTTTCTCTGTCTGTTGCATCATTTCCTGTTTGTTTAATTTTACGTTTGGATGGTTTACGGTTTCATTCTTTGATTCTCAGTTTTATTCTACCCGTCTGTTTATTTTTGTTTTGAATACCATTTGTTATGATGACAATAACTCGTAGTATAGTTTGACGTTAGATGTGGATTTTATATTTTTCACCTTTTGTTTGGAGGGCAGCTTGGACTATTTAAGTTCTTATTTTGTTCCAAACAAACTTTGTTATTGCTTCTTCAATTTTCTGGAAAATGCATCCCTGGAATTTTTATAGTAATTTCATTAAGTCTGTATAAAACTGTGGACTAGATGATTATTTTAGCAATGCTAATTCTTCTGATCCTTAAGTATTAAATATGTTTCCATCTCTTTTTATTTTTCTACCTTTTTCGATGTTCTCTACTATTCGTTTAATCATTATTTTACCACCATTATTAAATTCGTTCCCAGATGGACTTTTTTGGTGTGACTGTAAATGGTATAAATTTATTTCTCCTTCCTTTAGTTCATTATTTGCATATAAAATACTATTAATTTGTGTGCTGATTTCATATCTTGCCATGTTTCTGTATTCATTTACTGGTCTAGTAGATTTTTTTCAGTCTTTAAGGTTTTCTAGATGCAATATTATGTCATCTTCAAATAATTATAATTTTATTTCTTCTTTTCTAATTTTTATTTCTTTAATATACTTTTCTTGCTTTATTGCTGTAGTCAGTACTTCCAGAATTACTTTGAATAGTAGTATGATAGTGACAATCCTTGTCTTATTCCAGAACTTAGAGGAAAAGTTTTCAGTTATTCACCACTGAGAATTATATTAGCTGTGAGTCAGTCATATATGTTTTTACTGTGTCGAGTTGTGACTTCTATGCACACATTCATGAGTTTTTTCATTAATGTGTGTTGAGTCTTGTGAAATTTTTTTCTTCATCTATTGATATGAAAACATATTTTTTGTTTTTCCCTTAGTGTGGTACATTATATTGTTTCATTTGTGTAGTTGAACCATTTTCTTATTCCTGAATCTCACTCAGTTGTGATGTGTATTTTTTGTGCGTGCCATTGATTTTAAACTGTTAAAATTTTCATTGAGCATTTTGCATGCATATTCATTAGAGATATCAGTCTATAATTTCCTTTTTTGGTTCTTTATTTGTCTGATGTCAATTTCTTGTTTCATACATTTGTGTTCAGAGAATAAACTAGCTATAATTTCAATCTTGCTAAATTTATTAAGACTTGTTTTACATTACAGAATATGGTCTATCTTAGAGAATGTTACGTGTGCACTTGAGAAAAATGTGTAATTTTTTATTGTCGTAAACATTTCTGGGTATCTCAATTAGTTCCATATTATCTATTACTTCATTTGGGATCTTTATTTCTAGATTGATTTTCTGTCTTGTTGATCTATCTATTGATGTAGAAGGGGTTTGAAAAACCCCTAAGACTGTGTTGTTTTCAGTGTTTGCCCTTCAGTCTGTTAGTATTTGTTTTACATATGAAGTGGCCTTTCATTGACTGTTTGTAGATTAGAGTTAAATTTTCTTGATTGATTAACTCGACCATAATTTCCGTCTTTTCCTCATATTACTTCTTTTAGATAGAAGTCTATCTTTTATGATATTAAGATTGCATTTCATGATTTCCTGTAATTCCCTTTGCTTTTACATACTCCTTCACAATTTCAACTTATGGTTGTTTTTGTAGCATGCGTTTTTCATGTAGGCATAGCATTTATGGGTATATCTTTTTTGATTCATTCTACCACTGTATGTGTTTTGATTTGCAAGGTAATTTCATTGACAGTTAAGGGAATTATTGTGATATAGGGATTTATTGTTGTCACTTGATATTTTGCTCTCTCATTTTTTATATCTCTTTTCTCTTTTTTCATTTCTTGATATATTTGTCATAGGATGACTCTATGTTGATTCTCTATGATTATTTAGCTTTCCAAATTTATATTTCTATAATATTTGGTTTTGTGGATAACTTGTATTACATCTCTAGCTTAACCAATATATTCTGGTTTCTTTCTAAGCAAAAATCATATTTTTCATGTTTTCTTTACTCCTTTAAACTGTTTTTGCTCTCTCCCAATGATCTTGACATTTGTTTGGATTCTATTTTACTCATTAATAATCTCAGGGTTCGGTGGTTTTTTGTTTTTAAATTCCCCTTTGTAGTTCTCCCTTTAACATTTCATGAAAGTCAATATTGGTGATGGAAAATATCCATTAGATTTTCTTTATCGTTGAAGACATATTTTTCACCGTATATGAATAATAACTTTAAAAAGTAAATAATTCTTTGCCTGTATTTTTTCTTTTATTATTTTATTATATCATATCACTCTCTCCTGTCATGTAGGGTATCTGCTGAGAAGTCTGATTGTTATACATTTATAGGTCATCACTGTCTTCTCTTGTTTCCCTTAGAGTTTCTTTATCATTGAATTTTGCTGCTTTATTATGATATATTTTGGTGTATGTTTCTGCATTTTGGAACCGTTGTATTCTGTTGTCATTCAGGACTTCTATGTTTAACTTCTGTGTTAGTTGTGAAATTTTTCTGCCTGTTCTTGTTCCTTCTATTTTGAAGAGAAAAACAAAACAGACAGTTATGAAAACAAGTAGGCCATTGGGAGAGCAGAGATAGAGAAGGAAGAAGTTATGCTATTCATTTATTTACTTGATCATTTTGGTCATCCCCCCATTCCTGGATTATTAATCTAGATGGTGAGTCACTAGCCTCGGTCCTTGGACTTTGTGTGGAATGTGCTGGTACAGTAAGAGATATAACACTTGAGAAATCAGTGCACCCTTCTATTACTTCATTAAATAAATTTACTGTTCCTTTGTCTCCTCTCCTCACCTATGGGGATACCAATTATTCTTATGCTAGTTTTTATTGTATCTGATATTTCTTTCACCTTCTTTGTTTTTTTCTTTAAATCTTGTTTCTATTCTGACATGAAGGTTGTCTCTGATTTTGTCTTTAATTTCTGAGATATGTTTCTCTGTAATATTGTGCATGTAAATTCAAAGACAAATTTCCATATTGGTACTCAAATTGTTGATGGCTTTTTACATATCTAGCATCTCTGAGTTTTCTTACAATCGCAATCATTTGGTGATGAAATCCATCTATATTATCATTTCCGAGGTCTTGGATTTTCCTTTGGGTAGTTAAATTTTAATACTATAGATCATTCAACCGTGAAGGAGGGCTCCTTTTCCTACACACATCCTCCATCACTTGTTATTTATAAAATATTTATATAGGCCATTCACAGTGGTGTGAGGTGGAAACTCATGGTATTTTACATTTGCGTTTCTCTGATATTGACTGATACAGAATATTTTTGCATATGTGTATAGACCATCTGTATGTCTTCTTTGAATAGGTGTCTGTTCAGTTATTCTGCCCATTTCTCATTAGATTACTTACATTTTTGAAATGTATGAACTCTTCGTTTATTTTGGAGATTAAGCTATTATCCGATGTTGTTCTTGAATACATTATGTTACCTCTTTGTTTTACTGAGGTTTTTTGCAGTGCCAAAGCTTTGTACTTTGACATAGTACCAATTATTGAGTTTTATTTTGGCTGCTTTTGCTGCATCTGTTCTTTCCCAAAAGATCCCTTTGAGGTTCAGATAATGTAACATTTAATCACGTAGTCTTCAAAGTATTTTATTGTCGGCTGTATGTCCAAGTCTTTGATCCATTTTGAGGTAACATTTGTATATAGAGTTAATGAATAATCTAGTTTCATTTTTTTTCAGGTATCTATCCAGTTTTCCTAGTACTATTGCTTGAATTGCCTTTCCTTTTTCCAGTTTATGCTACTGCCTCTTTTGTTGAAGACTAACTGTCCATAAAGTATGATTTCACTTCTGTTTTCTCAGCTTTAATCCACTCATCTGTGTGTATGTTTACTACACTGTCTTGATGATGATTATTTTGTAGTATAGTTTGAAGTTATAAATTGTGATTACTCTGCTGCTTTTTCTTTTTCCTCCTTATAGCTTTTTTCCCCAAGTCCTTTTGTGATTACAAATAAACCAGTATTGTCTGCTCAATTTCCTTGAAAAAATTCTCAGGAATTTTTATGGGAATTACATTAAATCTGTGTATTCCTTAGGTAGAACTGATCTTCTAAATGTTATTTTTTCAAATATGTAAGCATTGATTATTCTTCCATCTGCGTCTTCCATTTCTGTTGCTAAAGTCATAGTTTTCATTGCAGAGTTTTCACCCCATTTGGTAGTTTTATTGATGCTATGGAAAATGAGATTTGTCTCTTAAATCCCTTTCCTCTAATTCACTATTAGCACGTAGGAGTACTACAAATTTATTAGTGTTGATTTTATATCCTGGCGCTTTGTTATACTCGTTTAGTGGTTGAAGTTGGTTTTTGGTGGAGTCTTATGGAATTTCCAGGTATGATATGTCATTTGTAAATAATGATAATTTTATTTCTTCCTTTCCAGTTTAATCTCCTTCAATATATTTTTCTTGCCTTATTACTCTGGTCAAGAATTCCAGGATGAGGTTGAATAGTAGTGGTGATAGTGGGCAACCTTGTCTTGCTATATGACTTCATGTAAAGGCTTTCATTTTTTTCACCATTGAGTATGAATTTGGTTATGATTTTATCACATATTTCTCTTATTAAGTTGAAGTATATACCTACTATTCCTATTTTGGCACTTTTATCATGAATGGTATTGGATGCTATCAAATGTTTTTTCCTCATCTATTAGTATGATCAAATTTTTTATATTTTTAATTTTTAGTTATGCTTTTAATTTTCTCTTTGTTACTGTGGTGTATTGAATCAGTTGTTTTGTGTATATTGAACCACCCCTGTATACATGGAATGAATCCCACTTGATCATGATTTATCACTTTACAAATGTGCTGTTGAATTTGATATGCCAAGATTTTGATGAGGAATTTTGCATTTATAGTCCTCAGCTTTATTGGTCTAGAGTTTTATTTTTTGGTTCTATCTTTTTATAGTTTGGGTTTAGAATAATATTGGCTGTAATATAGAATGAATTTTTTAACTACTGCTTTAATTTCTTGTTTGTGATTGATTAAGTTAATTTTTCCATGTCTTCCTGATTCAGTTTTGGAAAGTTATAGTGTTCAAGGACTGTGTCCATTAACTCATGATTGATGAATTCATTGGAACATAATTGCTCACAATTCTCTATTATGATCCTTTGTATTTATATGCTGTCAGTTGTAATCTTACCTGTTTCATTATTGATCCTTACTATTCAGGTTTTCTCTCTGTTCTTGTGAATCTAGCTAGGAGTCTCTAAATTGTTTTTCAAAGAACTGACTCTTGGATCCCTTGATTATTTGGGTAGAATTATTATTTTTAATTTTATTTATTGATGCTCTTATTTTTATTATTTCCTTCCTTTGTTGATTTTTGTTTTGATTGTTCTTCACTTTCCAGGTCCTTCTTGGTTTTTAGTGCTTGTATGGGTGTAAACTTTCCTCTCAGAACTGATTTTGCAGCATCTCACGTTCCAGTATTTCATCTCATATTATTTTTTCCCTGTAAATATTTATTGCATACATTATATGGAAGCTGTTTAGAGATGTTGTTCAATCTTCATTTATCTGTGGTTCGTGTACTTTTGTTCTTCTGGTCCATATATGGTTTTAACCATTTTTGGTCAGAAGACATGCATTATAATTTATATAGTTTCAATCCTGCTAAATTTGCTGAGACTTGTGGTATGTCCCAATGTATGATCTATCTTGAGAATGCTTCATTTAGTGTTCTTAGCTGATTTTCTACCTAGATGATGTATTTCTAAGTAAAATATTGAATACCCCTACCCTTATTATGATACTGTTAATGTCTTCCTTTAGTCCTGTCAGTATGTGTTTAATATATTTAGATGATCCAGCATCGGGTGCATATATGTTAATGACAGTTACTTCTTCTTAATGAATTACCACCTTGACAATAATGCACTTCCCACCCTTACCTCCATATATGCTTTTCCGGTGGAAGTTTATCTTGCCTGAAATAAGTATTACAGTTTCTGAAATTTTTTTTGTAGCTGTTGCTTTGATATGTTTTCCAGATACTTTGAGTTTCAATCTGTTTTATTCTTTGGATCAAAGTTTGTGGTAAGCAGAATATTGGTGGATACTATTTTTTCATCATCCAGCAATTTACAATATTAATTGGTGTGTTTAGTCCATTCACATTAATGGCGACAACTAACACAGAGAACTTTATTTTTATATTTATTTTCTATTCACTTTCTGTATCTAGTGCTTCATTTTCAGTTTGTTTTTATTTAATTTTACCTCTGTATGGCTTTAGTTTCACTTCTTTCATTTATTTTCTACTTCCCAGCTTTTCATCTCTTTAGAGTTAAGTTTTGTGACTGTCTTATGGATTATCATTGTCTTTACATGACAGTCTTTTATGAATTTTTACCATAATGTTTATATGTTCATGTGAATTCCATGATTTTATTTACCCCATTGGTGAGATTTGTCCTCTACTGTCTTATTTCTGCATTTGTTTTTCTGTTTATCATCATTCTCATGGTTTGGTGTGTCTGTTTTCTTTTTCTATGTTTTATATCTCTTCCATGTTTTCCCGAATGACAGGCTTTTATTTCCCCATCACACTCGAATGATAATTTTGCAAGATAGAGTATTATTGGTGGGTAGTGTTTGTCCTTTGGTATTTTTGATATGTCATCCACTCTCTCCTGACCTGTAGTGTTTCTCCTGAGAATTTGAATGATAGCCTGATGGCTATCCTTTGTAAGTTATGTTTCTTTTTCCTAACAGTCTTGAGTAGTTTTTCTTTGTTGTTGGCTTTTGCTTGTTTTATTAAGATGTATCTAGGTGTAGGTATTTTTATTTTTAGGAATGTAGGTGTTTTATCCACTTATTTATCCTCCATAGTTACTTTTTGTGACAGATGTGCAAAGTTCTCTGTTATTATTTCTTTAAATAGACTTCTGTAAGATTTTCTCTCTCTAGTTTTGGGGATAGCCATGATCCTTATGTTTTATCTTTTATTTTATTCTTATGGTGTCTGATATTTCTGTAGGATTTCTATATTTTTTTCTCAATCTTATTTTTCTCTCCTGTTCTGTGAACATTGCCTTTGTGATCTTGTCTTCAATTTATGAAATTCTTTCTTCTGCAAGATTGAACCTGTTTGTAGAACTTCTCATGTGTATCTTCAATTACTTCATTGCATCTTTTATCAGTAGAACTTCTGCTAGGGCTTTCAATATTGCCTAAATCTCCCTTTAATTTATCATTTATCTTCTAAGATCTTCTATTTGCCTTCATTTGGCTCTGTATGCAAACTGCATATCATTCAACATTTTTACAACTACTATTTGGAATTATTTCTCTGTTAGGCTATCATATTCAATATCAGTGGAGTTTTTCTCTGGGCACGGCCTGACTTCTTTCTGTTTTTGGCTGTTTACACTTTTTTTTGGTAACTGATTTTGGCATATGTTTCTTCTCAGTCCTAAATTTAGCACTATGTCTTTCTTTCTTATGTTCTGTTTCTTCCTGAGTAGTGATGTTGTGTCCTGATGTGGCCACACCAAACACTTAGCTTACCTGGGGTGTGGGGCCTGTTACCCTGTCTAGAATTCTCTCTTGTATTGGCCACAATGTTCTTTCAGTGGCAATCACTGGTTTCTGTGGGGATTGAGGCAGTTCTCTTGCACACCACTGATAGGAAACTCTTCAATTCAAGGACTGAGTTCACAAGCAGACCCTGTGATTTTTGTAATGCCCAAAGCTCTCCAGCATGATGAGGTATTGTCTCTATCTTCTGTGCAACCTGGTGCAGAGTTGCTGTAACTTCTTTGGGTGATGGGGTCGCTTCTTGTTCCCATTAGACCCTCTGCCAGGAAACATAATCACATCTGGTTTCTGTGTGCTCCTTTCCATATGAATTTAAATATCTTAGTCTATATATTTGATTAATTCTAGTGGATGGTTTATGGGGAGTGTATTAAACCATTATATTGCTTCAGCTAAAATTGCCGTATTGGTGGTGTTGATTTTTTTATAACCATGAGCACAATATGGCTTTCCATCTCTTTATCTCCCTACATTCTTACAATGCCTTATATTTTTATAGTATGTGTCTTTCTCCTCCTTCATTAGGATAATTACAAGTATTAAATTATTTTTGTTTCTATTGTAAATGTGATAGTTTTATTGATATCATCTTTTCTATAAAATTCTTTGCAAAAAATGTCTTGCATATTAATTTTTTAATCTACTACTTTACTGTATTCATTGACTAATTCTACTTGTTCTATGGAGTGTTTATGTTATTCTATGTATAATACTTTATTATCTGCTAAGACTGATAATTTTAATTCTTTTTTTGCAAATGGAGAAATTGTATTTATTATACTTACTAATATGTCAAACATTTGACTAGGCTTTCTAAAAAGAGACATAGAATCTAAGAATTAAAATTGGAAAAGAAATGGGAGAAGTTGCAAGTATTTTAGAAATACAAAGCATTATAGAACACTGTTAGGAATGGCTGCATGCCAATAAATTGTATTACATAGAAAACATGGGGATACTTCAGAATTATACAGCTTAGCAAGACTAAATCGGGAAGAAATAGAAAATCAGAAAAAAAAAAACATCACAAGCAGAAAAATTGAGGAAGTAATCAAAAGTCTTCCCCAAATAAAAGCACTTGATCAGATGGTTTTGTTAATGAGTTTTTCCAAAATTTCAGAGAAGATGTAATCTCTATTTTTCAAACTTTTCAAAAAACTGAAGAACATGGAACACATCTAAACACTTTCTATGAGGTTAATATTACACTGACACCAAAAGCAGACAAGAATGTCACCAAGAATGAAAATTACAAAGCAGTACCTCTAATCAACATAGATTTAAAATCCTCAAAATTATTAGTAAATCAAATCCATCAATAAATCAGAATGACCATCCATATTGACCAAGTGAACTATATCCCAGAGATGCAAGGAATTTCAACCTACGCAAATCTATTACTGTAAAACTCCACAACAACAAAAGCAAAAAATATCATATGACCATATCAATAGATACAGAGACAGTGTTTTAAATGATACAGCACCCATTTATTATTAAAAAATCTATATAAAATTAGAATAGAAGAAACGTGCTTAAAGTTAGTTAAGATTATTCATCATAAATACATAGCCAACATTCTTAATGGTGAAAATCTGAAATAGTTTCCTCTGAGATCACGAATAAGACACTTCTATCCATTTTCACTGCTGCTATTTAAAATCATACTGGTGGTCCTACCCTGAGTAGTTAGGGAAGAAGGATAATATATATCCAGATTGGAAAAGAAGTAATGCTATCAATATTTCAGGCAATATGATAATATACAAAGAAAATCCTAATGACTATATAAGAGAACTACTGGAATTAATCAATGAGAACAGGTATGTGGCAGGCTACAAAATTAATGCAAAAGATCTCTTGCATGTTTTTATGCAAACAATATGATAGGATAGAATTAAATCAAGAAAACTATTCCACTACAATATAAACAAAAATCATTAAATACCTTGGAATATACCTATCAAAGGAGATGACAGACCTGTAATTTGAAAACCATGATTTGTTAAAAAAAAAAGAGGAAGATAGAAATAAATACAAAGATATTCTATGCTCATGGTTTTATTGTTGCAAAGAATACTGTTAAAATTTTACCTAAAGCAATATGCAGGTTTAATGCAATCTCCATCAAAATCCCATTGACTTTTTCAAGGAAAAATAGACAAAAATGATAAATATATTATGGCATTACAAAAAGTCCAAACGGTAAAATGGATCATGAGAAAAAAAAACAAAAGTAGAGGTATTACATGCCAGACCTTGATTTACGCAACAGTACAATATTGCTCAACACTCCATGACATAAAAATAAAAACATAGACACAGATTATTGGATAGAATTGAATCACCAGAAATAGAGTCACACATAACGGTCAATTAACTTATAAAAAGTATCCAAGAATATATCATGCAGAAAGGAAAGACTAGTCAACAAATGGTGCTGAGAAAACTGCACAGTGCAAAGCAAATGTATGAATATAGACCATGATCTAACGCTATACACAAAAATCATTCAATATGAATTACACTTGAATATAAGATAGGAAGCCATAAAATACTTAGAAGAAAACATAAGTAATACATTCTATGACTGACCTTAGAGTTGTAATTGGGAATCAACACCAATGGCATGACAACCATAAGCAAATGTCAACATGTGAGATTAAGTCATACTAAAAAGTTTCTGCACAGTTAAATAATTTATTGGCAAAGCAGAAGTACTTTCTACTAAATAGGAGAATGTTTGTACATCCTATATCTGATGAGGGTTTAATATACTGAATATATGCAATCCGTAAAATTAAACACCAGAAAAACAAGCCAAATAAAAATGGATATAACTATTAAACAGATATTTATCAAAGGAAGGCTTACAGATCACCAACACAAGCACATGGAAATATCCTTTTTTTCTCACTTGTTATTAGTCATTTTAAATCAGAACAATAACGGAATATCACCTTACATATATCAAAATGGGTGCCATCTAAAAGACTGGAAACATCAAATGTTGCCAAGATTATGAAGAAAATGGAATACTTGTACACTGTTGATGTGAGTATAACTTGTGCAACCTTTCTGGAAAGCTATATGAGGACATCTCAAAAATTGAGAATATAAATTCCATATGATTCTGTAATTCAACATCTGAGTATAAACCCCAAACCACAAAAACACCTGTTTTCAGAGTTAATTGCACCCGATGTTTATTGCAGTCTTATTTACAATAGTCAAGAATGGAATTACATAAGAGTTCATGATAAGATGAAATGATGAAAAGTACTTGTATATATACATAGTGGAATATTTTTCAGCCCTAAAAAGATGAAATTCCATCATTTACAACAAGGATGGAACTAGAGGGGATTGTGTTCTGTAGTCAGAAAGAGAAAGACAGATCATGGGTGATCTCACTTATATGTGGAATATGAAAAAGTAAAGCAAAGAGCAACAGCAAAGATCCCACACCAACCTTTGGACATTGAAAATAGAACTGAGTTTAACAGCAGAGAAAGTTTGGTGAGGGTTGGTGCCAAAAGTGGTCTGAATTTAACATTCATGGAGGACTTCTCATAATTTTGTCCTGATTAGTCATATATTTTACAAATATTGAGCCTTTATACCTATAGACATCATTATTGTGTAAAAGTGACTTCAATGAATTTTTATTTTAAAAAAGGGAAAAAAAGTTATAAGTAAACTGTCTGGTCATGTGCTATTATTTTTGGTGAGACTTTTTATGACTTATTCAATTTTCTTTTTTCTGATTGGTATATATTTTCCATTTCTACCTGATTCAGTTTTTGAGATTGCATGGTTCTACAAATCTATCCGTGTCCCCTAGTTTGTCCAAATTATTAGCACATAGCTTTTCATTGTAGTTTCCAATATGCTTTTATTTGAGTTATCTGTTGTGACTTCTCCCTATTCATTTATCATTCTAGTTACTAAAATTATCTGTTTTTTCTTAGTGAGTCTAGCTGAAAGATGAATTTTGTTTATTTTTCAACACACCATCTTTTGGTTTCATTAATCCTCTGAATTGTCTTTTTAATTTCTCCTTCTTTTATTTATGCTTGAATTATTATTATTTACTGTCTTCTACTAATTTTGGCCTCAGTTGTTCTCCCTTTTATAGTTGCTTTAAACATGGTGTTCAATATCTTATTTGCAAATTTTCGTGTTGCTTGAGGTAGACCTGGGTTACAAAAAACTTTCCTCTCAGTACTACTTTTTCTCCCTCCCATAAGTTCTGGTAGCTCTTGTTTTCATTCTTAATTTTCTCATGTATTTTATATTTCTCCTTTCTCCAAATGCCACTCAGAAGAATATTTTTAGCTGTATGTTTGGAATTTTCCTTTTTTATGGCTGATTTCTAGCTTTTAAGCATCATATTTAGGAAAGATGTATGGCATGAGTTCAATCTTGTAAATCTGCTGAGACTGTTTTACTTCCAAACATGTGGTCTATCCTTGAGAATGCTGCATGAACACTTGAGAGTAAACTGTGCATTATGCAGTCATTGGATGAATTGTGTATATATCTTTGAAACCCACCTGTTCTAATATTTCATTTAAAGTTTTTGTTTTCCTGTCAATTTTCTGCTTGGTTTATCACATACTTTCATAAAGGAAGTTTCCTACTATTTTATTGTTGTTAATGTCTCTATTTCTGTTAATAATTACTTTATGTATATTGATGCTCCTTCATATGTATATATGTAATACATGTGCATGTGTAGTATATATGCATATAGTATATGTAACATTAAGTGTTATGTCTTCTTACCTAATTGACCACTTAATCATTATGTAATCCCATCCCTGCCTTTCATTATCTTCTTTACTTGGAAATCTTATCTAACTCTCCCTTCATTTTTTGATTATCATTTGACTGCAGTATTATCTTGCAATCATTGATTTTGAGCCTATATTAATCTTTAAATGTAGATGTTTCTTGAATGCAGAAGAAAGATGAATTATGATTTTTAATTTATTCAGCCACTCAGTGCCTTTTAATTGGTGAATTCAATCTATTACTATTTAGGGAAATTATTAATATGTAACTGTTTATTGCCATTTTGTTAATATTTGTCTGGATGCTGTTGCAGACAATACCTTTGTTCTTATTTTTCTCTTAGGTGATTTGAAAGGGTTTGTTTTGTGTTTGGTTTCTCATTTATCTTCTTTTTTCCCTCGAGTTATATTTTGAGATTATGTTGAGTTTTACATAAGAGGTTCTATGTTTATAACCTGTTTTTACTTTAAAGCATGTTTGTCTTGAGCTCATTCTATCTGTTCACACTTTTACTGTCCATCTCCCCACTTTTTACTTTTTGATGTCTTGCTGCTTTAAATGACATTTCTTTACATTTTATAGAATGTTCTTTAGTATTTCTTGTAAAGCTGGTTTTGTGGTGATGAATTTCTTTAACTTTTGCTTACCTGCAAAGTTCTCTGTCATTTCTTCAATTCTCAGTGATAACGATCAAGGTGGAATAACTTTGGTTGGGAGTCCTTTTCTTTTAGTAATATGAATGTACCTTGCCATTCCCTTATGGCCTGCAAATATTCATCTGTGAAAACTCTTGATAATCTTATTGGGTCTCCTTTGAATATAGCTCATTTTTATCTAATTCCTATTAAGACTATCTCTTTATCTTGCACTTTCTGAATTTTAATTATGATGTGAATTCGTGTCAGTCTTTTTGGTTTTCTTTCTTTTTTTTGGAACTCTTTAAGTTTCTTAATTCTGGAGATCTACTTCCTTTCTCATGTTAGGGAAATCGTTCACTGTTATTTCCTCAAATACAGTTTCTCTCTACCTTCTCCTTCTGGGACCAGTATAGCATGAATGTTTTTCTATGGAAATATAATGCAATAAGTCTTATGATGTTTTCCTTTCTTTTAATTGTTTGTTGCTTTGTTGGTCTCCTCGAGTGTAACCAACTGCCCTATCTACAAGCTCACTAATTCTATTGGAGACTTCTTATACCTTAGTATTGAGTCCCTCTTATATTTTTAGCTCAACTATTATATTATTTAGCTCCATAGAATCTTCTTTGAATTGTCTCATAACTGTTGCTTTAAAGTATTCATTAGGAAATTTGCCGAAGTCCATTGAATTCAGATTTTCCCCTAAAATTATTTTAAGGTCTATCATTTCGTTTATATATCTCTATCTCTTCTGTGTTTATTTTACTGATTAGGCTTCCTAATTGTAAAGACTTCATGTTAGGGAGTCTCGTTGTACAGCATATAAGTGTGTGTTGGTGTGGAACCTGATTTCCTTTAGTTGCACGATCTCAGTACTTGTTAGATTTGTTGAGACTCTAAGATATGTCCTATCTTGAGGCCTGGGAATGTAGCCTACAAGATTGGACATGGAGCTTGGAATCCAAAAGTTTTCCGAAGACCCACAGGCATAAACAATAATTTCTACTGATAGAGACCCCAGAGTTCTGGGTCCATTCATCAAATAGTGCATGGTTCCAACACAGACCCCAGAAAAGGGCACTTGAGATTGCTATTAATGGTATACCATCTCTTGTGAAAGACTTTCAGCCCTCAGAGCAGTGGCACACTCAGCAGGGGTTATGCAAGTCCTGAAGTCTGTGGGTGGAATTTCTGGAGGTACCAGACAGATAGGAAGCTGTTTAGCTATAACTATAGGCTGGCAGGAACTGCTAATTGTAATAGAGTTCTTCCATTTATTTTCCTGTCAAACGAGTAAAAAGGAATGACCCTATCCCAGAAACAGCCAGCAATCTGCTCAGGTGCTGCCTGATCATCCAGTTGTGTCTACCCTCAGAGGTGTTGTGGTGAGCACAGACAGTTCCACCACATAAAAATGCAGTACTAACCTCTCTGCACCAGGTGTGCTAAAGTTGGAGAGGGCTAGCTCTTCCCTCAGGGCTTTCCCATAATGACAGCTTCCAGATTTGGCACCTTCTAGAAGAGATGTCCTCTCTAACTGGGGCACTAACCCTCTTTTCATCCCAATCCAAGTTCCTGACTCAGTGACTGGAAACTTTCTCCCTAATATGAGATTGTTCCCTCAGAGTGCAACTTTTATCTCTAGAGTGTCAGTTTCAGATTAAGCAATCTCTCCCCTCATCAGGGTCTCTTAATAGAGTGGTATGGTGCTGAGACAGATCCAGATCAATCTCTCCTATCTTTTTACAGAGATTTATGTTACCTTTCTCTGTACCCATCTCTTTTCAAATACAGTAGTAACCAAATAAATGTTTTCTTAGTTGTGGTATGAGAAGAAGGCAAGCCAGGGTTCTTAGTAGTCTACCATCTTGGAATTGGATCACCAGTCTGTAGTATTATTTTTGTCTTTCACACAGATCAAATTGCCTATAAATATTTGGATCTTGTTGGAGAACAGAATAAAGTATGCACTAAGACTTCTTTCTGATTTATAATAATAATTCAGTTAAGTTTAAAAAATTATTAAAAAATTATAAAATAAATCGGTTGTGTTACAATTCTTATAAAAAGCATGATGAACACCACTGAGGAATCTACTGCTACAAAATACAAAATAGAAAAATAATTGATCAACTAATTGCATGGCTGCCAAATGACACAGGTATAGTAGAACGCCTTGCTCAGCTACATTTCATACTTATGAAAAGTAAGGAATAGAAAAGAAACCCCAGATTGTGTAACTTTTCTCCCTGTGGCATTAAAGATGTGAGGGAAGACATTATTTAATTCCAATATAATAATATTAGAGCTTAAAATTACCTCTGCTTTCATAAAGAATTATTTTATTACATTCAGAATATGATTTCTTTTAAATACATTAGTTAAGATGACTATCAACTTACATATGCATTGATGCTCTTGTATTTTATTTCTCAAGATATTTTATCTCATCATATTTATGTTGTTATAAAGACCTCTCTCTATGGGTAGTTGAAGCATTGCAGATACTGGTAAACATGTTCAAAATATATAGGAAAAATGCAAGTGTTTATAATCCTATAGACTATACTTGATTAGCCATTCACAGTTCTATCTTGCAATATCAATGAGACCTTTACAAATATTTTCAACTGTCTCATAATATTATGAGACAGAAGTAGAGGAGGAGAGTTGCAAAAAAAGTAAACATATATTAAAACAATAGCACTAATTCTTGTACAAAATTAGATATTTAATACATGAATAAGTTCTGCCCTTTTTAACCTTTGTTCTTTTTTACCCTTTTATTATTTCATATGTATTTTAGTTTATAGTAATAATTATAAATAACATGACACGACAGACATCATTACCTACCCATAAAGTCCTTAGCGCCTTTTACTTTGGTTGGTACAAATCAGTAAGCTCATAGAATGACCATCAACAATTTAAGCTTACTATAACCCAGGGAAATAAGAAGACTGTAATGCCATTTTTACTGATGAAATTATTGAGACATAAAGATTTCATTACATGCCTGTGGTCACAGAATGGGCAAGTGACAAAGCAGAAGCAAAAATTCTCAATATGTTCACTCCTAGTCATTCTTTGATATTTTCCCTGTTTGATTATTTAATATTAGGAAATATTAAAAAAAATTTTATCATTTAAAATTCCCCAGCATTTGTGTTCTTTGAATAGAGATCAGGAAAACTGATAATGAAAGGACTAAGTGCAATTAGGTTAATATTAAATATCATTTTTTCTTGGATACTAAAGCAACAACTATAGAGAAAGTAAATAGAGAAAAACATAACTTAAAATACTAAAATCAAGCAAGTTTTAATGCTAAAGCTTCACAAAGCATTTGAAGAAATAGCTTCTATCTCTTCTTGCTTTCTGAAAAAATATTGCACTGCTTTCAATATGTACATATTTATTTAAAATTAAAAATAATAAGAGGATATAAATTATTGACAACGGTTCTCATAATTACCAGTATATTTGATTCACACTTGCTCTTGTGAAATGTGTTATTAAAAACTGAATGCATGAAATTGCTGCATCTCATTATCCTAAGAAGTACAGTTATTATCATTATCATAAGTAACTGAAAAGAAAGTCATTGAGTATGTTTCTTCTTGGTAGGTTCAATAGTGAATGATTAATAATAGGAATGTGACAGCATGAATGATTTAAATGCCTTGAAATTTTTGAAGTCTTATGATCAAATGATCTGCTTTTAATTAGAACTGACTCATAGGCACAACAGCATAATTATTACATTTATGTACCTAAATGAGATTATATGGCATTTAGCCTAAATTTAAATTTTTTCCTTAAAAATGTCAAATGCCACAACTGATACATTTACTGAGACATGGAAGGCCCAGGAGGTAGGTGAAGTACTAAAGAGATTTGTGTAAAAGACTTATGTGACCACTGGGAGTCATTGGAGGATTAGTTTAGCATGGATTTTTGAACATTTTGTTCAAGAACTTATTTTGATTATGCTAAACTTCTCTACACGACATCTTTGATTTACCAGAATCAAAAGGTTAGTAGCATATAAATACTTTTAGTACCTAGGCACTCTGTTCCTTTGAAATTCCCTGTATATTTATATTTTAGTATGTCAGAAAAAACATTATAAAGTGTATGCAACGACTGTGATGGTTTTTTCCCTTCTTTTCATGTTTTTTAAAAGAGGAAGACAGGAAGGAATAAAAGCAGTAGGTAGCAGTCTAGAAGGATGAGAGAAACTTAAGAAGTATTTTTATTTATTGATAATTTTTGTTGTCTGGATCACTCTCAAACCAGCCAGGGGCAAACCCATGTCATTGGGCTGTATGTGGGCTGCTCCCCAGACATGGGCTTAACACCTTAACCATAAATTGTAATGTCAATGTTTTTAAGGTGTGGAGGAATCTGGGTCATTCCTGGTTTATATTTTAAGGCTGAAAAAGGTCAAACTTCAAAATAATAAATATTTGAATGGAAAGAAATGTACTTCTAGATGGCTTAATTTCAGGGCAAAGGTTTATGTATTCTAATCAGTTATACTGTTCCTTGTACCCTTTTAAATAGTCATGTACCCAATTTTGAAATCTTACTCCTTTCTTAGAAAAATAGTGTGAAGGAGAAAAAAGAGTCTCTGGCCTGCACCCACATTCAGTTATGATTTTCTTGCTTACTTGCTTCATAGCAATACTTAGAATTTTATTTTAGAATAACCTAATATGCACTTATTCTATGTTATATATTCTATGAACTGGGATTCTCAAATGAATCCTATATGGCATTGCCTTTAAAAATCTTTAAGTGTAGTAGAATACAAACAAATAGAAAATTAAAATGAATATATTAAGGACACAAATTGCAAAAACTGGTATTTGTATGATATGTTTGAGTTTAGGTAGTACCTGGACATTTGCCACATCAAGGGCACTGTTTAAGCTTCCTAATTAAGAATAATTAGCAGTTGTAAGAATAAAAGGGATGATCATTCTTCACAGCAAGAATAGTGTACATGAAGGCACAGAAATTAAAAAACTCTCATGATGTCAGGCAACAGCTAACAATTCAGTACAGGATTCATGAAAAAAGTTGAATAAGAGGAGACTGAAAATGAGAGTCTTGTTGGTTGCTCTAAATGACTTGGCATACCATTCTAAATACTTTATAATTTATCCTTTAAGTGACAGTGGGTTTTACCATTTAATAATTTTAAATAGACAACCCACATAGTTGCACACATTTGAAAAATATTTATTTGCTGGCAATAAAAGTGTTGTATGCATGAGAGGGTGGTGATTGAGAGCTGTGTGAGCAGACAGTAAAACTGGTTTAAGAGGTCATTGACATTATCTAGTAGACAGACGGATATAGATAATGTAGACGTAGTGGGATGGGGGAGAGGACAGAACTGAAAGTCGAAGTTATTTCAGTAGAATTTAACTGCCTTCAAAAAAACATGATAGGGCATAAGATTATTTTCAAGTATCTTTAAATGGAAGTTCTAGAGTTTCAGGTTATCCGTGCATGTCTGCATTAACATTCCACATGTCCCAGTGCAAAACAATGCCACTATATTAGTATGGTTGCAAATATTAATTTTTTTCTTACCTGTCAGTAGGACAATGCACTAATATTATGTAAATGTGTTTGCTTGTTCTTACTTGATTCTATCAATGTCACATATTTTTAAATAATTTATAGTTAAGAAGATGAAAATATCTCTGATATTTTTCTTTTCCACTAGTTTGCATATATTGCCTTCTTAAACATTTGATTTGAAACCTATTGATAGGGTGAATTTATCTCTTTTAGCTATCCTTTACCTTTGTCTTTCTATATTGAATACGAAGCTTATAATAGTTTTGCTTATATTTATTGCTTTTTATTTTTGCTTTTCTTAGGATCACATAATCTAATAATTTCTTCATCTCTTGCTATCCTTTAGGGTACCCTTTTATAATGCAATGTTTAATTATTTAGATTGAGCTAAACTTGTTAGTAATTGCTTTCAAAACTTGCTTTTACTTTTTATGTTCAATTGGATTTTAACTTCCCCAAGTTTAAGGACTAAGTTTTCTGTTCCTTTGAAATCTACTTCTGTTCATAACGTACAGTTATAAAAGTTACTTATTTTAATCTTTTAAAACATGCATTAGAGTCTAAGACTAATTATCTTTAGCTTTTTTTACATTGTTTCAGAGGAAAGTATTGCTAGCACTTTTTGTAAGGTAAGGTGAGGCAGGAATGAAGTGAATAGGCAGGCAGGAAGGAAGAGAGAGAAAAAAGAAATGTTATTTTATATTTTTATTTTAATTGTACATTCTGGTTACTCCCAACCCTAGATATGATAGCTATGGCAACAGATAAATCCTCAAATATAAATGAAAGAACATCCACATCAAGTGAAAAACAGAGATTTCAGATTAGTTAAAAGCTTTTATTTGAGCAATAATTCAAGAATCCAACCTTCTTCCATCTTGTGTCTTTTCTATCTTCAACACTTAGCTTCTAAAGTCACTATGGAAACCAGTATGGGTAACCACAGTCAGAGGTTTTTATGTGACAGTCATGGAAGCAGTGCCAATGGTTACACCCTTAGTCTATTACTCAGAAATCAGACAAGAGATCAAACATAAATAGGAAAGTTGATAAATGTAGTCAAGGTACGTATCTAGGCAAAAGTAATGGGTTTGTTGAACACATATTAGATTTTATCACAGAGAAAGCAATTGTTTTCTAAATGATTTTCAAAATGTTTGTTGTCTTTCTCCCATTGATTCCTCTTTCAGTTAAGTGCTATTTTTAATAACTGACATTATAAATTAAAAATAATGCTTATTTAATTTTGTCAACCTGTTTCTAAAGGGAAAAAAACACAAACTACATGCGTTAAAGTGAAACGTATTTACAGAAACCAAAATAACCTAGAATATTAGAAAAATTCTCCAGCATTTCTGTTTGGGCAAACTGCATCCACTAATCCAGTTGGTTATGATTTCTTAAACCTCCACATCTACATAATAGATGCTTGGTAAATGACTATATTTTAGTCATAGGATTGAAGATTGTTACTTTACTTTTATTACATTGAAAAAGGAAGAAAAAATGCAGTAACTACAGAAAAACTGAAAAAATTCGATCATAACATTGAAATGAATAATCAAATTTGTTAAAATATATTTTCGAGTTTATAGTAAAAATAAACATTGCTTTTTAATTTATTTTAATAAAGTACATTATAGACTTTGGTGATATTAAGTTTGATATGGCCATCACAGCAAAACCAGATAGATAAAATAATTACAATATAAAAAGCAATTCAATACAGAGGCAACTTATATGTTTAAATGCTTTATGTATTGTTCTAGAAAATTGGTATCAAATACATCAAAGAACTAACTCTGAATCAGGACAATGTATATAAAATTAGCTTATATAAAACTCATGAGCACTTAGATGCTATATTTGTTTTCTTTCTCTAAAGAAACTATTTTTAACCATCATCTTTTAAAAAGCTCTCTTATGACATAATTGCTTATCAAACTTTTATATTAATTACCCCCAAATTTTGTTATAGCCAATATTTATGGTGCGTTTTGTACATTCAAGATTATTTAAACATTTTATTATAGAATATTTCTAACATATATAAAAATAGAGAAAAGCCAAATGAACCCTGTTGTAAATTAATCATCCAGTTTCAAATATTATTAATTCAATGAAAAATTAGTTTCATCTGTAACACTATGTTAATCCTAGTTGGATTCTTACAAGGTCAATTCTAAACATTATATAATTTATTTCATAAGTATAAATCTTTTATTTTACTATATTTGGAATAAAGGGACTCATTAGAGATCACGTAGCTGTTTCTGTGAACATGGACCAGAGGTATTCAATAACTGAATTAGGCAGGGGTTAAAATCAATTTGATACATATTTCATATTTTGTGTTTATTTAGAGAAAGAGGATATGTCATATCCTATAAAATATTACAAAAGAATAAAAATTATAGTATAATATAGAATAAAATGTAAAAGATCATGGCTAAACATACCTGCAAAATATATACCTCCAGTACTGGATCTCTTCATTTAGTCCTATGTTCTACTGACTTAATGATACTTTCCCTTAAAATATTCCAAATCATTTGTTTATTTACTTAGTTTTATTTATTTTTGTTTTTGTAACTTTATTTTTTGATGAGGCAGTATTGATTTACAACATTACATAAGTTTCAGGAGTATAGCTTTACATCTCAACATATATATATATATATATATATATATATATATATATATATTCATACTTAAACAACAAAGGCCTAGTTACCATGATCCACAACAGAATCGTCTCCCTCTACACATTGCTTCCAACACTCACTTTTTTACCTTCTGGAAACTCACATTCTGTTATCAAAATCTAAGGGCTTATTTTTGCTGTTTGTTTATTTATTTTCTTAATACACCACATATGAGTGAATAAACCATATATTTTATTTTTTCACCTATCGCTGGACATGTTTCACTTAGCAAAATCTTCACAAAGTCATTCCATGTTGTTACAAATGGCAATGTTTGTAATGTCATTTAATAGCTGATTAGTGATATATTGTGTATATGTGTGTGCGTGTGTGCGTGCATGCGTGTGTGTATATATATATATATATATATATATATATCTATCTCACTTCTTATTCCAGTCATCTGTTGATGGGCACTCATATCCTGATTACTGTGAATAGTGCATAAATGAACATAGGGATGCATACATCTTTTCAAGTCAGTGGTTTCATATTTTTTGTATACATGCTTATTAGTGAAATTTCTGGTTTATAAGTTAGTTATATTTTAAAATGTTTGAGGAACATCCGTACTGTTTCTATAGTGACTGCACTAATTACATTCTCATCAACAATATATGAGGATTCCTTTATCTCCAACCTTTACTAACACTTGTTGTTTCTTGTCTTTTTAATATAGGCCATGCTCAGAATAGTGAGATATTTCATTATGTTTTTATTTTAATTTTCCTAATAATAAATGGTGGTAAGTTTTTTTATTATTCATATGCCTAATATCTACCTATCTCTTTTGGAGAAGTGTTTATTCAGAGACTTTGCCCATTTCTTACTGCTTTGTGTGTTATTTTGTTGTTGAGATGTGCAATATGAAATTTTATATTTTGGATATCAAATATCTGTTGGATATATGAGTCTCAAATAACATATCCAAATCAGTAGATTGTCTTTTCATTTTTTTGTGGTTTTGCTTTATTGTACAAGGCTTTTAAGTTTAATGTAGTCTAATTTGTATATTATTACTTTTGTTTCATTTGACATTGAAGTCAAGATATTCTCAAAGACATCTCTAATACTGATGTCTGTAAGAATATGTCATATGTTTTCTTTTATGTATTTAATGGCTTCAGGTATTATATTCAAGTATTTAATATATTTGAATTAATTTTTGTGTATTGTGTGAAAGTGGTCTAGTCTCCTTCCTTTGACTGTGACTGTCCAGTTTTACCATCTTTATTTGTTGAAGACTTTTCCTTTCTCCATTGTATGTCTTGCCTACTCGGTCATAAATTAGCTATCCATATGCCTGTCAATTTATTTCTGGGATCTCAATACTATTTACTTGATACGTGCTTGCTTTTATTTCAGAGGATATCGTTTATTTTGTTTTAATTTTTTAAATTATTGATATTTGTTATCTCTTTTGTTCACAATTCTAGACACATTTTTGAACTGACACTGTATTTCAATCTGTATTTCATACCACACCCTCTACCAGAGTTCCAGTGCCTTTTACCACACCACTTATTCCTCTCATTCTTTCTCTCCCTCTTCCAATCTTGCTAGAAATCATCTTCTTGTGTCATGAGAAATTTTGGTGGGGTTTATGTATTTGTTTGTTTCATTTTATAATATATAATATTCTACGTATTAGTGAAATCATCTTATATTTCTCTTTTTCTTTCTGATTTATTTCACTTGACATGATCCCTTCCAATTCCATTTAGATTATTGCAAAGGGCACAATTTCATTTTTTTCAGTCGCTGCATAGAATTCCATTGAATATTTATATCACAGCTTCTTTATCCAGTCAATTTTGATATGTACTTAGTTTGTTTCCATGTGTTGGCTATTTTGAACTGTGCTATACTATGCAGATATTTTCTTTCTGATTATAGATTTTTATTCTCTGTATATATGCTCAAGAGTGGGATTGCTGGATCAAATAGTAGATGCATCTTTATTTCATTGAGGAATGCGCATACTGTTTTCCAAAGAGATTGCACCAGTTTGCATCCCCACTAATAGAGTAGGAGCATTCCTTTTTCTCCACACCCCCAACACCTATTATTTGCAGGGTGTTTTTAGTAAGCATTCTCACTGGTGGTATCTCACTGTAGTTTTATTTGCATTTCTCTGATGATAAATAATGTAGAACATCTTTTCAGGAGTCTGTAGGCCATCTGTGTGTCTTCTATAGATAGATGTCTACTTCAGTTCTTTTGCCCATTTTTGAATGGGTCATTTGCTTTATTGAGTTGAGGTGTGTGAGCTCTTTATATGTTTTGGAGATTAAACTCTTAACTGATGTATGCTGTGTAACTATCTTCCCCAATTCCATAGGTTGTCTTTTAATTTTAGTGATTTCTTTTGCTGTGCAGAAACTCTTCAGTTTGATTTAGTAAACATTGCTTAGTTTTACTTAGGCCTCTTTTACCATAGCTGTTTCTTCTTCAAAGATCTCTTGAGGTTGAGTTTATGGAATGTTTCTCCCAAAATGATTTCTAGGTATTTTATGGTTTCAGCTCTTATGTTCAGGTCTTCGAACCATCTTGTGCTAATTTTTGTGTATAGTGATAATGAGTAAACTAGTTTCCTTTTTTCAGATGTCTTTTCAGTTTTTCCTGCACCATTGGTTAAATAAACTTTTTTTACTCCACAATATTGTCTTGGCACCTTTGTCATAGATTAACTGTCCATCTATGTGTGGTTTTAATTCTAAGCTCTCAATATGATTCCACTTAGCAATGTATCTATTTTTATTCCAGTACCAAACTGTTTTATGATAATCTCTCTGTAATACAGTTTGAGTTCATTGAGTTTTATTACCTCACTGCTCTTTGTATCTCTTAAATTGCTTTGAATATTAGAGGCCTTTTGTGGTTCTATAAAACTTCAGCATTGTTTGCTTCATTTTCCAAAAAGTTTTAAGTAGGATATTGGTGGAAATTGTGTTAAAATATTTATTTATTTGGGTAGAATGGCCTTTATTACTATGTTAATTCTTCTATTCCATGTACATGGAATGTTTTTCCATCTCCTTGTGTCATCTTCTATTTGTTTTGTTTGTTTTTCTGTAGTTTTTATTATAGAGGCCTTTCACCTCCTTTGTTAAACTTATTCCCAGGTACCATTCTTGGAGCTCTTTTCAGATGAATGTCTTAATTTTTTTATCTCTACTTCATTGTTTTTATATAGGAATGCTATTGATTTGTGAGTGTTGAGTTTATATCCTGCCACTTTGCTGTATTCATTTATTGTCTCTAGCGGTTTTTTCCCCTTTGTGGAGTCTAGAATTTTCTAGATATTATATCATATGTAAATAATCACAGTATTATCTCTTCTTTTCCAGTTGGATTCCCTTAATGTACTTTTCTTAATTTATAGTTCAGGCCTAGACTTCCAGAATTATGTTGAATAGTAGTGATGAGAGTGGGCAACCTGTCTTGTTCCAGGTCTTAGGCAAAGGCTGTCGCTTTCTTGGGTTTGTCGTATATTGCTTTTATTATGTTTAGGTATGCGTCTTCTATTTCTACTTTGGTGAGGATTTTTATCATTACTGGGTATTCAATCTTGTCAAATGATTCTTTTGAATCTATTGAGATAATGATATGGTTTTACATTTTCAGATTGTTGATGTGGTGCATTACATTGATTGATTTGTCTATGTTGAATCATCCTTGCATCCCTGAATTAAAAAAAAAACACTTTTTCATGGTATATGCTTTTTTATGTGCTGTCGAATTCTATTTGCCCGGATTTTATTGCATGTGTATTCTTCAGTAATATTAGTCTGCAGTTTTCTTTTTTGGTGCTGTTGTCTAACTTTGGAATCAGGGTAATATTGTCTTCATAGACTATATTTGGGAGATTTTCTTCTTCAAATTTGGAAGAGTTTAAGGAGGAAGGTGATTAGCTCGTCTTTGAATGCTTGATAGAATTCACTGGTGAAACATCTGCACCTGGCCTTTGATTTTACAGATATTATTTACTACTGTTTCAAATTTTGTGCCTCTGATTAATTTGTTTAACTTTTCTGTGTTCTGGTTTAGTTTTAGGAGGCTGTAGGATCCTAGAAATATGTCTGCTTCTTCATGATTGATGAATTTGATAGCATATAAGTTTTCAGAATAGCCTTTCATCATTCTTTGTATTTTTGTGATAACAGTTGTAATCTCACCTGCTTCATTTCTGAGTTATTAGGTTTTATTGCTCTTTGTTTTAGTGAGTTTAGGTAGGGTTATACTGATTGTTTGTTTTTGAAAGAGCAGTTCTTGGACTCATTAATTCAAAGTTCTTTTTGTTTTCAAAAATTTTATTGTCATTTTGTTGCTATTAATTATCATTATTATTTTATTATGTCTTATTTATTATATCTAATTTTTATTATTTCCTTCCTTGTACTGACTTGTTTTGATTATTTTTCCTTTTCTAGCTCCCTCAGGTGTGAGATTAAGGATTTAATTTGGACTCTTTCATATTTTTTGGTGTGTTCTTGTATGGCTATAAACTTTCAGAATAGCTTTTGCTCTATCCCACATGTTCTGGAAGCTCATCTCTGAATTTTAATTTGTTTCCAGATTAGAATTTATTTCATCAATCATCTATAATTATTAAGAAGCATATCTTCAATTTCCAACTCTTCGCTATTCTTTCAGTTTTGTTCTTTTGGTTCATTTATAATTTCACCACCTTTTGGTCAGAGAAGATGCTTTCTATTATTTCAATTTTGCCAAATTTGTTGAGACTTGTTTTGTATCCTAGAAAAATGAGAATGTTTCACATACTCTTCAACAAAATGTATAATCCTTTCTGTTGCAGTAGAATGCCCTGCACATGACTGTTAGGTCAATGTGATCTATTATTTTCATGAAGACCCTTATTTCTTTGTTGATTTTCTGCCTCTGTGATCTATCTATTTTTGTAAGTGGAGTGTTGAAATCCTCTACTAGTATTTTGTTACTGTCAATGTCTGCTTTAGTTTTATCATTATTTGTTTTAGGTATTTTGGTGGTCCTGAACTGGGCCCATATATGTTGATGATAGTTATTTCTTCTTAATGGATTGCTCCCTTGATCATAATGCAGCGTTCATCCTTGCCTCATAGTACACATTTAATTGAATATTTGTCTTGTCTGATGTCAGTATTGCGATTCCTGATTTTTTTCATCACTATTGCTTTGATATACTTTCCATAGCCCTTAACTTTCAACCTATTTTTGTCTTTAGATTGATATTTGCTTTTTATAAGTATAATATGCTTGAGTCCTGTTTTATGATTCATCCAGGGACTCTGTGTTTTGTTTTCTAATTGCTGAAGGAATTCCATTCACATTTAGGGTGATGATTGAAATGTAGAGCTTTCTTATTATCATTTGAGTCTTGGTTATCTGTTGCTGTTTTCTGCCTGTTTCTTCATTTCCTGTTTGTTTAACTTTGCTTTTATCTTTGGATAATTTATAGTGTCTATTCTGTCAGTATTATCTAATTCTCAGCTATGTATATTTTTATGATTGGGTTTTGTTTCTGCCCTGGGGGTTGTCTCTAACTGCACTGCTCTATAATAATTTTAGTGAGCTGATGCCATATCATGTTTATATAATAGTATAGATAAGTTATTTTTCTTTACTCCTCTAGAATGTCTGCTTTCTTTCCAATTGTTCTGTATTTTGGTTCTTCTTTTGCTTTCCTGTGTATCACCATTCTTGAGGCTTGGTGCATCTGCATTTCTGTGGGAGGGCCCTTTCAAGTTTTCTTGAATGGCAGACTTGGTGGCAAAAAAAATTCATTAACTTTTGTTTATCATTGAAGACTTGTATTTCTTTATCATATTTAAATGTTAATTTTCAGGGTAGAGTTTCTTTACTGATAATTTTGGATTTTAGTATTTTGAATATGTCATTCCACTCTCTCCTAGCCAGTATTGTTTCTTTTGAGAAATCAGATGATAGCCTGATGGGCGTGCCTTTGTAGGTTATTTTTTTTCTCTAGCAACCTTGAGTAGTTTTTTCCTTTGTTTTTGGGCTTTGCTAGTTGTGTTTTGATGTGTCTGGGAGAAACTGTATTTACATTTAGAAATTTTGATGTTTTCCCTTCTTCGTCAACATACATGGTTATTTTTTGCAGTAGATTTGAGGTACTTTCTGCTATTTTTAAATACATTTTTGGCTCCTTTATCGCTCTCCTCACTTTCTGGGACACTGCTATCCTTGTTTGTCATCTCAGAGTGTCTGAAATTTCATGAAGAGTTTCTTCATTTTTTTCTCAATCTTGTTTCCCCTCTCCTTTTCTATGAAGGCTGTCTCTGTTATCTTGTCTTCAATATCTGATATTTGTTCCTCTGCATGATTGAGTCTGTTCGTGGAGCTTTCCATGTGTATATGCATTTTGACTGCATATTTTATCTCCAGAATTTCTGCTAGGACTTTCAGTATGTCCTCAATCTCTTTAGTGAAGTAACTCCCTTGACCTATCACATCTTCTCTGAAGTCTTACAATTGTCTTTGGGTTGTCATGTGAGCCTCCTGCATCTTATTCAGCTTTTTAATAAGTATTCTTTTATACTCCTTATCTGTTAGGTTGTCCCAATCCTTGTTGATGTATTTATTCTCTAGAGAGCTCCTGGCATCTTCTTCTGTTTGGACCATTTGAGTCACAATTTTGGGGGTGATTTAGATTCTGGCATGACTTTATTTTCTGCCTTCAGTGTCGTACTGTGGCTTTCATTTTCTTTTACTTCAGACTTAATTCTATCTATCTGATGCTGTGGCAGTTGCCAGCTACTTGAATTCAGTTGTTCTGGGGCTGTTTCTGCTCTTTAGGTTGACCTTTTCTGGTGGGCCACTGATGGCTTGTCAGGTGGTGTTTGAAGGCTTTGTAGCTGTCCAGGACAGGAAGGTTTGTATGTAGCCCTGGTGCTGTCTGGGAGTACAACTTTCAGGTAACCCAGTCTGATATTTTAGGATTTGTGAGTCCGGGTCTGACTTCAGGCACTGTGCATGCCCTAAGGTCTGACATCCTCCAGGTGTTGCTTCTGGTGTTACCTGAGCAGGGTGTGTTGATGGTCCATGAGTCCAGAGGCCTAGTGAACATCGGTTCTATCTCTGAGGCCTGGTTGGCTGGTACTTGTTCTGGGACACTGGAGGTGAGTCTGGTGGTTCAGAGTACAGGAGAGTGAAGGTTTTGGTTCACTGGAGACTGGCAAATGCAGCAAAGGTGGACAGGCACAGATTAGAGTCTCTTTTGGGCATATCTGGTGATCCAGTTATCCCAGGGAGTGGAGCCCTGGCGCGATTGTAGCTCTGGGTCTCTTCTGAGAAGGTGCAGTGATCCACTGTATTAGGTGCCAGAAGCCTGGAGTGCCTAGAACCTGGCAACGAAGTTAGGCAGACACATCACAGGGCCTCTTCTTGGGCAGGTCCAGCAATCAGGGTCCTGGGAGCAGAAGCCTGAGAATGTTGGAGCCTGGAAAATGCAGCAAAGCTGTGTGGGAAATCTGTATGGGTGCAATTCTTTGCTTCTTCCAGGGGGATCCAGTGAGATAGGGTTCAGGTGAGCAGAGGTCTGGTGTCTCTGCGGCCTTTTGCATGCAGTACAGTTAGGCAGGCACAGCTCAGGATATCTTCTGGGCATGTCCAGTGATACACACACACACACACACACACAGTGGTCACTTTAACAATGTCAAATGCACAGAATATCTTAATCGCTTTCTTATGTCTTTATGTCTTCTATGTTTTTAGCCATGTCTTAATAGTTTGCAGCATATACATCTTCCAGTTCATTTGTTGTTTATTACTTGGCGTTTAATTATTTGTGATGTAATGGGTGTTTTAATTTTTAAAGTAAAAAAATTATTGAAGGTTCATTGTAACATATCTTTATGTAAATATAAGGTATGCATCATCATAAATCAGCATCTGTATATAATATATTAAGTTTACTACCACCAATCCAAATCTATCCTCCATCATTTTACCTGATTTCCTCTGCCTACCCTTTCCCCTCTGGTAAACATTAATTTAATTTTATAGACAAAAAATTTTTGTTTGATTTAGCTAGTTTATTTGATTTCTCCATATATCACATGACTGAAGTCATATGAAATTTGTCTTTCTTTTTCTAACATCTCATTAACCTAACCTAGAGGTATTATTTAAGTAAATTTTTTTCCATTTAATTGTTCATATAGAAATATAACCTATACTTGTGTATCAATTTTGCAGCCTACAATTTCACTGTATTCAGATTTAAATCCAGCTAAGATAAAATTATCAATGAGATTGAAGTTGAATGAACATAACCCAACAAAATAAAAATTCTAGCAATTAAAAAATGAAAATCATGCAACATCAGTCCTATAAAAATTCTTCACTGAGATATTTAAATTAGCATATGAGATCTGGTAGAACCTGGCATTAGCTGCCTTTCCAGTCTCATATAAATCTAATTCCTCCATGAATGCTGTACATGACATATATAACTACTGTATCACATATATCTTCATCTTATCTATAATTATTTGCTCCCATCATGTACTACCAAAGAAATTCTGCCCTATATTTTATAAATTTAGTGAAAAGCATTGTATTATAAAATTATTTGAGTTTCAGATATACAACATTATAAATCAATATCCACATATACTTTACTAAGTTCACCATTGTTTATCCAATTCTGTTATTTACCTTGTAATTGATTTGTTTCTTTTTAATTTGCCCTCACATCTCTCCCTTCATTTCCATTAACCACTAATTTCATTTTATAGTCAAGTGATATTTAAATTTTCTTTAGTTCTTTTGTTTAATTTCTTTATATAACATGTAAGTGAAACTGTGTTACGTTTTTCCTTATTTTGATTTATTTCACAAGGGAAAAATGCTCTAGATTCATTTATGTTATTTCAAGTGGTAGAATTTTATTTTAATATCTTAGTAGTAGTCTATAGAGTGTATATACCACAATATTTTTCATCCAATCGTCTGTCTAGGGCATGGGGTCTTTCCCCAGATCTTGGTTACTGTAATTAATGCTTCAATATTAGTTTGCTTACATTGCCTCAAATTTGTGGTTTGTTTTTGTTTTTGTTTTTTTGCAATTCTTATTACAATTCCAGGGACATTTTTAAGGAAATTAAAAAATGCTGAAGATTCCGTGGAACTACTAAAGATTTCAAATAGCTTAAGTTACACTCTAGGAAAAGAATAGAGGGATGAATTATGGCATTGGAACAAGAACAAACAAGCTAGCATAATAAAATTGAAAACTGAAAAAAACACACTATATATGCATATATATATATATATCATATTCATGGATACATATATATGACTAATCTGTGAAAAAGCAGCCAAGAGCATGCAATCAATGAAAGCAAATCTATTCAACAAATGGTGCTGAGAAAATCGGACACTCTTCTAAAAATATGAAACAATATAACTCATTATCCCAATACACAAAAATTACCTCAAAATGACCAAACACCTGGATGTAAGACCTGGCACCATAAAAAGAAAGGGAATATACGAAAATTGCTCTAGGTATCAATATTAGAGTTGCCTTTGGGGAAGTGGCACCCATGGTAAAGGAAACTAAATTAAAAATAGACAGGGATATATCAAACTGAAATGTTTCTATACAGCAAAGCAAACCACCACTAAAACACAAAGGTAATCCACTGAATGGAAAAATCTATTTGTGCAACATACATCAGACATAATCTCCAAGATATATAAAGAGCTATATACTTCAACAATAGGAAGAAACATGCACTCAATCAAAAACCAGGTAGAAGATATGGATATCTTTTTATAGAAAACACATGTTACCTATAGACACATGAAAAAATGTTCTACATCACTCACTATTAGAGAAATACAAATAAAAAACACAAAGATGCATCACTTGACACCAGTGAGAAAAATCTGTATCAAAAATGCTAGAAACAATAAATGTTGGAGAGGATGTGAAGGAAAAGCAACTTCCCTACACTTTTGTTGGGAATGTAAATTAGTTAAACCTCTTTGGAAAAATAGTTCAAAGATTCCTTAACAAATAACAAATAAAGATAGATCTCCCATTCTCTTCAACAATCCCACTGGCATATAGCCAGGGAATACAGAACCACTAATCAGAAATAATATATGCACCCTTATGATCACAGGAACATGATTCACAATAGCCAAGACATGGAAATAACTTAAATGTCATCTGTGGGTAACTGGATTCAGAAGCTGTGGTATTTATACTCAATTGAATTCAAAACAGCTGTGAAAAAAGGTGAAATCAAGCCTTTTGCAACAACCTGAATATGGCTGGATGTGATTAGGCTAAGTAAAATTTAATAAGAAAGAGAAAGAGAATAGAGGATGGATGTATTCACATGTGTAATATAAGTAAGCTAAACAGAGAACTCTCAGATTTCACAGAACATTACAGTATGGCTACTAGGGTTTGACAAATGGGAAGGGAACCAGGAAAGGAAATATTTAATGATGTAGTGGCCATGACCATAAAAATCTAGTGGTGAATGTGGTTTTAAATGCACATAGATTTGGGTGCAAATTCAATACCATTAAAAGCATAGTGAAATATAGATAAAATAGATGATAAAACAATGTGTATAATTTATATATACACATATATTTAATTTTGAGTATAAGCACCCAATGACATAGCTTAATAATATGGAATTTCTGCTTTTAACTTTTTGAGAAACCCCATACTGCTTTCCATAATGACTGCACTAATTTTTATTCCTTTCAATAAGATGAAATGTTTTGTGTCTTCACATCCTATCCAACAATTATTATTCCTTGTCTTTGAAGAAAAACCAGTCTCATAGAAGTGAGATTATGTATAATTTTGTTTTTCATTTTCATTTCTCTAGTAATAGACGACGATGAACATATATTATTTGAATTTATTTGCCATGCATTTGTGTTCCTTGGAGAAGTTTCTATGCAAAGGCATGCCAGTTTTTCAATCAAGTTGTTTGTTTTTTGTTGTTTTTGAGTTTTATGTATTATTTATATATTGAATATTAATCCCTTGTGAAATGTGTGATTTGCAAATATCTTCTTACATCAAATGATGTCTTTTCATTTGATGTTTATTTTGTTGTGCGTAAGCTTTTGAGTTTAAGGTAATCCCATTTGGTTACTTTTACTTTTGTCTACTTGCCATTGGAGTCATTTCCTATAAGATATCTCTAAAGTCTATGTAATATAGTCTATTGCCTATGTTTTCCTTTATGTATCCTATGGAGTCAGACTTTATAACAAACTCTTTAAGTCATTTTGAATCATTTTTGTTGGTGTTAGATAGTTCTCCTGATTCATTATTTTGCATGTATACTAGCAGTTTTCCCAACACGGTTTACCAAAGAGACTGTCACATCTCCATTCTATCCTCTTAGCTCCATTGTCATTAATTAGTTGTCCCTTTATATGAGTGTTTATTTCTTGGCACCCTAAACTCTGTCTTTCTGATCTATTTTTATTCCAGTACCATAATTATCTAATTTACTGCCCTGTAGTATAATTTGAAATCAGGGAACATGGTGCCTCTATTTCGTTCTTTTCTCAGCATTATTTTTGTTACTCGGGTGAGTCTTTTATAGCTCAAAATAGATTTTTTTTTCTCTTTCTGTGAAGAATGTTAGAATTTGGACAAAAGTGCATTAAATCTGTATATTGCAATAGGTAATATAGATATTCTAACTTGGTTAATTCTTCAAATCTATTATCACAGAATGTTTTTCCATTTATTTGTGTTTTCTATTTCAACATTGTCTTATAGTTTTTAATATACAGGCTTTTTACTTCTTAAGAAATTTCATTCTTTTTGATGCCATTGTAAATAAGATAGTGTTTTATTTATCTTTCTGTTAGCTCGTTATTTGTGTATAAATGTGTTTGTATAAAGTTGATTATTGATTTGTCACGCATGGCCTCTATTATGTTGAAGTATATTTGTTCAATAATCATTGTGATGTGTGTATTTTTATGTTTAAAGCATGATTAAATGTTTCTTTTTGTATTTATTGAGATGGTCATGTGATATTTTAGGTGGTGTAGCAAGCTTTTTGATTTGCATATGGATTCAGAATTCACTCCTAGAATAACTGTCACTTAATCATGTTGTTTGATTCTTTTAATGTTTTATTTAATTTGAATTACTAGTACTTTGTTGAGAATTCCTGTACTGTGCTCATCTGAGATATTGTTCTATAGTTTTATGTGATTGCCTTTCATGCTTTTAGAATCCAAGTAATGTTTCAATCATAAAATTCTTGGACGATTTCCCTCTGTTTTAATTTTCAGAATGATTTGTAAAGATTAGATATGAATTTTCACTGAAAGTTTGATAAAGCTCACTAATGAAGTCATCTAATGCTGGGATTATTTTTTTTAATACCTTATTTTTATTACTGTTTCAATTCCCTTACTTGTGATTAGTCTGTTCAGATTTTCTGTTTCTGCTTCAGTCTTGGAATGTTGTATACATTTTATTTCTAAGAATTTGTCCATTTCTTCTAGATTATCCAATTTGTTGACATGTTTTTAACACTCTTGTGATTATCTGTATTTCTGCAACATCTGTTGTAACTTCTCTTTGTTTTTGATATTGTTTGTATTTGGTGTCTCTTCTTTTTGAGTATGGTTAAAGGTTTGTGTGTTTTGTTGACCTTTTAAAACTACCTCAGTTTCGTTGACAACTGATTTCTCTATTTGATCTCTATTTAGTTTTCGTTTTTTTTGCAATATTTTTGTATCTTCCCTTGTATTGACTTTTGTTTTTTTTTCCTATTTTCTGAATTCCTTTAAGAATACACTTAGATTTACTTGTGATTCTTCTTAGTTCTTAAGGTAAGCTTGTACTAGTATTAACTTTCTTCTTAGTGCCACTATTGCTGCATATCATAACTTCTATTTCATTTGTCCCCAGGTAAGTATTGATTTCTTCTTTGATTTTCTTATTGACCAAATAACTGTTCAATAACATGTCCATTTATTTATTTTCATTTCACAAATTTGTGGTTTTCTCTTTTTTTATTCTGGTTGATTTCTAGTTTCAGATCATTGTGATCCAAATATACTTGATTAATTTATTGAGACTTCCTTTTTTCTCCAGCATGTGTTCCTACTTAGAGAATATTATGTGAGCACTTTAAAATAATGTGAATTATGTTGTTTTCAGTTAGAATAATCTGTAAATACTAAGTACATCTCAGGTAATTTGTCATTCAAGGCCATTATTTTCTTCTTGAAATTTTACTTCATGATGTGTCTATTATTGTCAATGGAGCATTAAAGATCCCTACTACTACTGTGCTGTAAATGTCTTCCTTAATATCTACATTATCTATTTTGTGCTCCTGTGTTAGTTGCATATATGTAAATGTTTTGTCTTCCTGTTTTATTAATTCCTTTATCATTACATAATGTTCATATTAGAAGACTATTTTCTCTTATAGCAATACAGTGGTTCTTGGCTTATAAAAATGTCCATTGACCTGGAGTATCATTACTATTCCTTGACTTATTACTCTTTGATTATCTTTATAGCTTTAATGAGTACGTTATAAGAAGCACAGAGTTGTGTTTTGTGTTTTAATCCATCAAGTCAGTCTGTACCTTCTGATTGGTGAATTCAGTCAATTTACATTTAGGGTGATTTATTTTACTTCAGATGTTGAAAGGAAAATATCAGCTACATTGCTGGGTGAATAGTGATCCATCTTTATACGTGCTTCTTAAAACAAATGAATTAATTTTAAACAAAAAGATACCATATTGAGAATTTCTAATATTTTTATGTAATGTATAAGTAAAGAGAAAGAATAGTGGTTTGTCTTGTAGGCATTACTATGATTGAGAACTGTGGTGAATGAAGTAACCTTAAACCTTTCTTCATTCTAATAGCAGAATTAACCTAGACCACTTCAAGTCAAATCTCTTATATGTAGAGACTTTATCTATAAGGTTGTACTGCTTTTATTGTTTCTTGATACAGAAAAGTCATGATAAAACTATTAGGTCTAAATAACTATTCTTTTTATAAATGGTGACCATATTAAATAGACATATCTAAATTTGTCTTCCAGTAATGTGTTTGGTAATACACATAAAAGACTGAACATAGATAGTTAATGTAAAGATTTTTATTAAAGCAAATGATACAAAAATACAATTATTTTAAAATTCCTTTAGTTATTTTACATGTAATAATTAGCTCACACAGTATGTTTGAGTACTTGATGAGATGTGGTTGCAGCAAATTAAGTTGTAGAATATATTTGGAATATATATATATTAGAACAATGTATTACAAATCATAAGTATGAAGGAGATGTCACATCAACAGTTTATGAAATTAACCAGATTGTGTATAATATTGCTTTATAATGCTTCCTTTTTTCTGGAAAATGTTATTTTCACAAGAAATTTCAAGAATAACATTCAATAATTGAGAAGCAACTGAATACAGGATGTTGATTCTCTCTATTTCTTTATCTTTCCAAATATGTATCTAAATAAGATTTTTTTTGTGATGACATTATTAATCTCTTACTTAACCAATCTACCATAGTATTTCCTGAACTGATACCACATCATTCTTATATGCTCATACAGCTTCTGTGGTTTTTTTCTCTCCCATTGGTGATTTCTGTTCTCTCCTATTGCTCCCATTTTTGTTTCTGAATTTAGTTTATTGTTCATAAGCATTCTTGGGCTCTGATAGATTTTTTCTTTGATTTTTCCTGTTCTAGAACTCCTTTAAACAGTAGGTAGATTTTGAAAGGTAGATTTGGTGGTGGAAAAATTCATTAGCTATTTTTTAACTTAGAAAACCTCAATTTCTCCATCAATTTTAATGATAATTTTCTGGATACCATATACTTGGCTAGTAGTTCTTATCTTTTTAGAATTTTGAATATGTGATTTCATTCTCTCCTGAATGGCAATGTTTCTTCTGAGAAGTCTGATTGGTATACCTTAGTAGATATTATTTCATTTTTCTCTCTTTCACCCTTTAGGTGTTCTACTTTTATTTATATTTGCTAGTTTTACTATAATATTTCCTGGCTAGGTCTCTGCATTTAGGTATTTGGGTGTTTTATCATCTTCTTGGATTTCAGTATTTTGTTTTTGTAACAGGTAAGGGGAGTTCTCTATCATTACTTCTTTAAATTAATTGTATGTCCCTTTCTCCCTGTTCTCACCATTGGGATACGCATTATCCTCATGTTTGTTATTTTCATGGTTTTTGATATTTTTCACGGGGTGTCTTTATTTTTCCTCAGCCTTATTTCTTTCTTTTCCTCAAAGAGAATTATATCCATGCTTTTGTCTTCAATTTCTGTTCTTCATTCCTCTGTGAGATTGTGCCTGGTGATGGAAATTTCCACTTTTATCTTCAGTCCATTGAAGGCATTTTTCATACCTAGCATTTTCTGTTTGACATTTATAGCATCTATCTTTTTGTTGAAGTAATCCTTATGATCCATTATTTCTTTACTAAGATTTGGGATTTACCTTTGGGTACATCTTGCAAATTGTCCATTGTCTTAAAAATTAATGTACACTCAATTTTAGCTTTGTACAATGCACACAGTATGTAATGAGGAAAGTATGAAAATTTAATTCCCATACATGAAAAGCATGATCAAATTGGTTTCAGAAGAAATAAATGATTAACAAACACTATAGGAGTATTGAGGAGTGCTATATAGGAAAAAAAACTGAGAAATGCAATACTTCTATACACCTACTAAAATGGCCAAAATTCTAAAAACTGACTAGACATCTTTGTGCAGCTTTAATTTTTTGAATCACAGGAATTTTTCACAAAATCCCAGTTAAATAGCTAAAATGAAAGAGAATGCAAGAGAATCCAAAGTGGAATAGGAACAATCCCTGATGAATTTATCACATTACAATGAATTGCAAAACAACACTGAAGGCAGTGGGGAAACAAAGAACAAACCTAAACAACTCTGAAAACCAGGAGTTTGAAAATTTTGATAAAGCAGAAGACAATATGGGCCATGCACAAAAGCTTTAGTTTAGTTAGTAAACGTGTTTCTCATAGGGGGATGTGTTAGCTGTTCTGAAACTATTTTATGTGTGTTATAAGTTTGTATGAAAGCTTATATTGTGTGTAAGAACCAAATATCTTACAGTCAGACAACTTTGAGGCAACATGTTATTTTCCTACTACTTTGCAATATTAAATAAATCTATAATCATTTCCAAAACATAAAAATTTTTAAATATGACAAAGACAAAAAATAGTTGAAATTTTCAGTGTCTGAAAAGCTAAGTATGTCACCTAGTAGACACGGAAACATAGTACCCTTGGATTTTTGTTCATGAAGCAATACTCCCAATTTTTTTCATGGAGTGTTTACTTTTTAGTGTTTTCAAATAATTCTAATAAAATATAAAGTATACATTGGAGAAATAAATGGATAAGTAAATATTTTATTTATTCAACTCTTTCTAAAACTTGAAATGTTTTTATAGTTGACTACATAGTGAGAAAACTTTTTCGGTTAATTGATGGTTGCTTGTGGTCAGTTATCCATAGGAATTCAAACTAAAGTGTCAGTCATTATGTCTAGAGGCAGTTTACTTGTTAGACACAATTTGTTTCTTAGCTTTCCTGTCTTCTTTTCTCAGTATTCAAGAAGTTTTTCTTTCTACATCTGGCAGGCAATATAATTTTGTAGATAAGAACAGACATCAAGAATCATTGTATCTATTAACACCTCTGACAATATGTATATCACACTATACCTACCACCAAAGTGTTAGTGCCTGTCACCATTTCCTGAAAATCATATAGCAATGTTAGCAAAAGAAATAATAAAAATATACAAATTTGAAGCTAAAAAATAAATCAAACTACCTACATTTAAACATCAATTTACAACAGCTTACAGAGTAATCTTGGACAAGTAACTTTAAGTCTCAGAGTCCAAAATTATTCTTTTCTGACATAAACTACTGTCTCTCTTTATGCACACACACACACACACGTAATTGTTTTATATCCATAAGATCCATTGCACTATACTTTCACAAGGTATTGATCACAGTGTACTATTTCATTCATTTAAAGAGACGTAAGTATTTTCTGTCTTCAACTTCAAACATATTTTATTTTCAGAATTATTGTAATGTTCATCCAAATATAATTTTTTATACTTTCTTGCCAATATAGAACAAATTTGCCTAAAGATGAATTTAAAGATATCGACACAAAATTATTACTGTTGCCAAAAGTTAAAGAAGAACAATGCATGCTGGTGTTGAATGTCCGACGTAATTCTTTTTTCTCTAGTAGAAAGAAATAACACTAAGAGTATATAATTACTCCTCAGTCATTTCCTTCTACCCACAAGATAAATTTAGTTAGAAGTATATTTTCTGCTATTTTTTTCTTTTTAAATATAAATATGTATAAATAATATAAAGATGAAAGTTAAAAACTTGTATATTGAATAGCTTAAATGTAAATCATATTAACAATTTTCATTTTAAGAACAAGGGAACATGTGTATAACTCCTTACAAATTTATATAACACACGTTGTAGAAAGGAAAAATACAGGAAAAAAAATCTACATCTATATATAGACATATGTCTGTCACATTCTGAATCTCATTATCTCAGACTTTTGACAAAGTAACGTGGCATTTGATATCTCTAAGGTTTATTATTATCAAAGATTTATAACTATGGATATCTATCAAAATATCAAATATATACTGGATGATTGTATTAAATATTGCTATGCGTGGTAAAAGCTGCCTATGAAAAGTACTGTGTAAATCAATTTAGATGCTCAAAAGTATTTTAGAGGCACATGTTCATTTATTGTATAAAGAAAAATATTTACTTTTGGGTTAATAAATGCATTAGGAGAGCTGCAATCTTTGTGATTCATCAAGTGATAAATTGAAATAGTCTATACAATTAACTAACTTCATGAGCTTTTATTCTCATTTCAGAAGCTAGCAGTGATAACTGTGGCACATATACTAAATTAGCATAAAATCTCATGTTATTAGCACTAATGTAAACGTGATAGTGATGCATACTGAACAACTTAAAGATTAGGTGGAGTCGAAGAAAGGGATCTTATAGGAACTTGACGTAATATTCATAAATTCCAAAGGCAAACATTAATTTTCTGCTTAATCTATGTATCAAGCCATGAGTAGTAAAAGAATCAACATAACAAACTAATTCTGTTTTAAAATATTTTACATGCTGGGAGAAAAAGTTCAAATTAATTTAATGGAATTTCTCATTTATTTATATTTATAATAAATGACATATCAATACCATTTGTTTGAGAATTTGTTACTAGCTTTCTGTATTTCACCAACTGCTGTACTGACTTCAGATGAACAAATGTGTAAGAATTATTTCTGTATTCAGTTTTATTGATTTATTGTGTTTCTTTGAAAGAAGCCCAGAAAGTTAAGAGTTAGAAAGATTTCTAGAGTTGTTCTATCAAGGTGGTGATATTACATGACTCCTTAGAATTTGTTAAGTGACTTTTACAGTTTATAACCAAATCCCTAGCAAGTTAATCCTTCCATCTCATTGAGGAAAGTATGACATTAGTTATGGAGGTAGTATGACTTAGTGGATGAAGATATTGGATTTTATATTTAGATGGGCCAGAACCTCTTCAAGGAATTTTGACTGACTTTGGGCAAACAAGTTCTCATATTTGAACAATAATTTAATAGGGTTATTTTGAAGACAAAATTAAAATAAAGTAAGTGTGAAAATTGAGTGAGTGGGGAGAAGTTATAGCTTTATGGATTTGTAGTGAAATTTCATGGCAGATTGGTTTTGCTTCTGATTGTAGAATTTCTATTTTGAAATCACTTTAGATTTATAAATGAATTGCAAGATTAATGCAGAGTTCTCATATACTCTTCATTAGCTTCCTCCAATGTTAAAATCATATAGATGGTATTGGAGCATTTTAATTACCAACTAAACCCTTAATTTTATTTATACTCATTCATAATTCTACCAGTTTCTATTTTTCATTCCCAGGATCCAATCTAGAACACCATATTGTATTTAATCATCTTTTATCTTTATTATCCTTTAGCATTTGATAGTTCCTTACTCTTATCTTGTTTTTAATTTTATTGATGCATTTCAAGATCACATGTTAGTTATTTTAAAGAATGTTTCTTAATTTGAGTTTTTGTGATTTTTTTCTAGTGATTAGACTGGAGTTATAGATCTTCAAGAGAAACATCACAGAGGTAAGTACCTTTCTCATATTATTGTAGTAAATGCTAAATAGCATCAACAAAACATTGCTGTTGATATTAATTTTTCAAAGGAACAGTGTAGACAGGAATGAAGGTGAGTAGGTAGGAAGGTAGGAAGAGAGAAGATGAAGAAGCATTTTATTTTTTATGTTTTTATTTACTGTTCACACTGAATGTTCCCCCTAATCTAGACTCGAATTCAGAGGTACATGGCATTTGTCCCCTTTAGAGGTGATTGACCCAACTGCTACTCCACTAAGGCATGCCCTCACTCTTAATTTTAATATCAAGTGAATATTATTGTAACTATTGTTATCACGGTGTTCTTCATTTTCTGTTTTCTTCTTTCTTTCTATATTTTTTAATTGACATTCTTTGGTGAGGAATTTTTATACATTCTCCTCCAATTATTTATTGATTAAGTTGTTTATCATTGATATCACAGATAATGTTTTCTTTGATTTACAATTTAGTACATACATAATTTATTTTGGTGCTCAACACTTTCCAGCTTTAATCATAGAAGACTGTTTCAAGTTGGCCCCAGTAACTTTTGACATTCTCCCATTCTTTGGAAAAACATCTTTTTTTTTACTTTTGGTACTGTAATATTATTATTTTTTATATACCATGACCATTTATCTAAGACTTACCACTTTATGAATTTTTAAATTTTTTTTAGACTGAGTGCCAGCAAACATTTTCTCAAACTACCAGATAATAAATATTTTAGACTTGAGGAACCATACAATATGGTCACAACTATACAACTCTTCTATTGTAGCCATGTTTGGGCCATGGGCAATAATTTGCTTGTTCTTGGTTTAGACATCAGAAAGTCTAATGTCAAAGTAGAAAAGTCTGTGATCTGAAAGATGTGTTGAAAATTAAGCTTATTTAATTTTAAATCTGATTTTGACTCAAAACCAAAATAATTTATATATTAAAAATTATACTTTAATAGTAGTGCCAAAAATGACAGAATTAAAGGTTTCCAACTTTCATTCCCCATGAAAACATGCTTGGGCAAAAATGTCTATAGGAGATTTTGGATCTAGGTGAGAGGTTAAAAAATCCAAATGAAGTCCAAGACTGGGCAGAGCTTCTTTTAAACAGATAGGCCAAGCATATCCCTTGATGCAGACTAAAAACAATTTCATCCCAATAAGAATTGGGTATCAGTCTTGTTTGACTATGGTCCTGTTCAACTACAGTCCTGTAGTTTAGCCTCACCAGCAAAGGAAACCAGGAGGAACCACATATCTGTCCTCAGTAACAGGCCCATTGGACACAGACTGTGGATTTTGAAGCAACACTGTGATCTAACTTTAGCCCTGATGCATCACAGTTTTGAGTTAGTACTATCTACCCAGGGACCAGGCAAGATGCACTCCTGTCATGGCTCCAAAAAACAAGTGCAGCAACCTATTTCCTGACTGGATATTAATGTGACCTTATCACTCATTTCCAATCCCATGCTACAACAGTCCAGAATCAGTACTGCCCAAACAGGGACAAAGTGAAGCACTCGATGAGAGCCCACTCAGAGACCCAAAAGAAGCCACACATATACTGGCACTTGGTAACAGACTCATCACCTGTGGTTTCTCCAGCAGAACCAGAAACAGAATGTAATATAGCTCAAACATTACTAAACTGTAGCTCCAGAGGTAATCTCATCCATGGGGACTAGCAGAAATCACATCTACCTGTAACTCATGAAAATCATGGATCAACTGTGGATATCAACATATGACCCATTACAGTTTCACTTGATTGCAGTCCTGGAAAATAATTGCATGCATCTGGGAACCTGGCAGCAGAAGGTCTTTACCTGTCAAATGAGATAAAGGATATACAATGCAGGAATATTTATTATATAAGGACATGAAGAGAAGCTTGCTGCATCATATGCATAGACGTCAGTTCAAGGCTACATAGATCACAAAGAATGAGGTAAATACAGCAAAACCAAAATAAATTAATAAAACTTCTGTAGCAGAACTCAAATTAATGGGGATCTATTAAATGTTGATATAAAATATGACATAATTGAAGAAAACTCATTGAGCTATAAGAAAACACAGCCATCTCAATGAAATAAGGACACTATGTATGAGACCACAATGGATTTGGAATAGCCAAAGAATTCTTGAACAACCTAGGTGTTCATCAATATATGAAGGGATAAAATAAAATATATAAAATATCATTCAGTCTTAGAAAAAAGACATTCTGCTATTTGCAGCAGCATAGATGAACCTGTAGAATATTTTGCTAAGTGAAATAAATGAGGATCAGAAATACAAATGCTGCATGATTTCATGTATATGTGGTATAAAAGAAAAATCAAACTCATAAGAGAGAAGAATAATGGTTTTCAGGGACTAGGATGGGATATTGGAGAATGTCAGTTAAAAGTTAGAAAAATTCAGTTATTTAAGATGCATTAGTTTTAAAGAAAAAAATACATAGCATGGTTTATAAAGCTAATCTTGTGTTACAAATGCAAAGTTAGTTAAGAGAACTGCTCTTAATTATTATTATGAAATTTCATAGCTATGTGAAATGATGGATGCTAGTCTAATTGCAATTATTTCACAATATAATTTATTTATATATCAAAATATATTTTACATATAACATATTTTTTTTCTTTTTTTCCAAAGAAAAGGTGCAGGCAGATATGAAGGAAGTAAGCAGGCAGGCAGAGAGAGAAGAAAGAAATACTACATATTCCATTTCACTCTTCAATGATTTTATCTTGTCAAATCCCACCTACTTTAAATATATTAACCTACTTCTTCCTTTTGCTTTCCTTAGATATTCCAGAGTACCAATCTTTCATATATGTGATATATTTCTGAATGACATGACGAGAGCTTACTGATATATATTTTATTGCTTATGAGCAGTTGCAGTGCAAGAAGAAGAACGTATTTGGAAAAAATAATGGTGATCTCTTCTTAAAAAAGACACAATAAAACCTACTTTGTGCAGCTATTCTATTAAATGTAATTTTGTACAAATGAAAAAATGTGTGAGAAATCATCTTATGTTTAAATTACATGATAAAATGCAATTATTTGAACAAACATTGAGTTCTATGTTAGGCTCTGTACTATCATTGGGAATGCAGTAGTGGGCAATAATGATCCAAACTAGAGTAGAACTTATACTCTAGTGAGGAAATAGATAATAAAATTGGTAACAAATAATTGCGATACATATTGTGACGTAAAAAATGAGAGTGGATAGACAGTGACAGAAACTGGGTAAGCAAGTAGTGATAGTAATTGTGGTCATCAAGAAAGTTTATCTGAGGAAGTGGTATTTGAAAATAAAATAGATGATGAGAGCATCTGGAAAAATGTATTCTAGTGAAAGAAGAATAACAATAATAGCAATTATAATAAAATATATTGAACACTTGCTCTGTGTGGATATTGAATTCAGCACTTCCCATTCATCATTAGTCCTCACAGCAATTGTCCAGTTGAGACATGCTCCTTGTTTGCAGTATGAAGAAACAGGTTCTAAGTCCTAGATACTTGCCTAAGAGAAAAGAGTTGATTAATAGAGTCAGGATTGAAACTCAGGTCTGTCTGATACTATGCTTTAAACACTGTTCTACGCAATATATTCCATAAGGCATACAATGTGCATGCTTTATCTCACTGAAAAATTGTAAAATACTCCATGAAAGGAACATCATTTTCAGTTTCTTTGTGTTTTAAGCAATGATAAATTATAATAAGTACTTTTAATCAATTCATGAAAGAAAAATTGCGGCATAAGTCAATGTTATTTGAAAAAAATAAACAGCTGAGCTCAAGAAATTGACTGTGTACTTGACTCTCAGGAGTTGAGTGAAGAGCTATGTAGCTTAAAGTAATTGAACTCCTTCTGGGCCTTGAATTTTTGTTTAGTATTATAATTAAGAAGGACTACAGGATGACGACTAAATAACCTTTCAAATATTATAGAGATGAAAAAAGATTATCAATATTTGAGGCAAATGGAAGAATGCTTCTTTGAAATTCCTTTGCAAATGAAATTAGATTTTCTTAATTTGAAAAATATAATCTGTTAGAGACTACTGACTGCCTTCTCAAAACCTTTCTTCCTAATTCAATTTCCTTTGTTTAATGAGCTCAAAATGTATTGTAAAGCATTGGATATTACATAGGGTGATTTGGCTGCCATAAATCAAATATATTCTCTTGTTATACCCTAGAACATCTTATAGAAATGAATGGTTTAGTGATATAGTATATGGTTTTACTTATAGTTTATGAAAAGATGTTTTCGCAATATAAGTGATAGTACTAGAATTAGCCCTGTAACAAGAACTAGAATTTTAATATTGACATATTAAGAATTAGGATAATTACATAGTATAGTATTATAAAGTATATCACTGTTATTTAAGTATAATGTTGCTTATTCCTTTTTGCTAAACCACTGAACTTCCTCCTGCAGAAATGTGTGTTGATATTTTAATAATTTCAACACACTCTTATGTGTACTTCTTCTACTGACTGTTGTTTTGTGACTAGAAACTATATGTGATCAATGTAAGTGATTATTAGTTAGCCATTTTACAAGGCATATGGGTCTATGTACTTTTCAGTGTTTAAAACATAGGAGAAAGATGGTGTTTAAATAAATTTAATTGACTATGGTGTAATATGTTGGAATTTGTCCCAAAGTGAACTGAATGGTTCTTTTACTCTTAGTATGACACTACGATAGATATGACCCAATAACCTTAACTAACAAATTCTATGTATCCATTTTCTCAGAACGTGATCCATTTTCACCATATGTAAGAATATTTAAATTACAGATTTTAGAATCTCTTATGATATTAATAGAATGATAAAGTTAGAAAATAAGACAAACCATAAGATTCATGAAATTCAATCCTTCATTCAACGAAAACCTCACCATATCTCTGAAAGGGAAGAAGGAAGCAAATATTTATTTATCTTTATGTGGGAAACAATTTATCTCTGTAAACCAGTGACATTAGTTCTTCCTCCAGGTTTTGTGCCATACTCCGCTTTGATAATGTTATGTTGCATCCCTTCATTCAAGTTAATTATATACATATTTTTAAGACTAATAACCCAGTTTTAGAACTACCTCTTTAGTTTATAATGGATCTATTAATCTTTGAGTTTAGTTATTTTACCAGAACTGACTACATGCCAATAAGTATTAGGTCATAAAGATATCTAGTGTCTAAAGTCAGAATTTCAAGGTTCAAATCTTGGATGCATCACTCACTAACTGTATGAACATGGGGAAGTAATTGCTTATTTTTGTACCGCAGCTTCTATGTCTAAAAATTACACTGAAACTATTACCTATGTAATAGTGATGTGAGAATTAAATGAAACAATGAGATAAATGCTTAACTAATACCATGGCAAATAGTAGAACAATGTAAATCATTAAATTGATAGAAAAATAATGTTTGGAATGTATTAACTATTTAAGCAGCCCATGATTCATGATGATTAATTTTAATTAGGAAAATACACTGACAATTTTTATGCTTAAAACTCCTTTCTAAGACTACATTGGTTAAATATTCACAGCAATGGGTGTGCCAATAACTGACGAATCCAGTCATTCAATTTATAGTTGAATGATACCATTCTTCTTATCTTACGTTCTTCCACTTTGTATTCAAATTCCAGAAATAATATATATATTTATAAATGTATTTATATAGAAATATATATATATTTGATTGGGTTACTAAAATTGCTTGCCCATCCTTGTACCAGGTTGGATGAAGCACACCTGATGTTCCCACCTACTGTGCATACAATATCTGTGGTGCAATTTTTAAAAATAAAAGAAAGGAATAGCTGACAAATGAACAGATTTACACTAAAGTATGTCTATGCCATTTGTTTTACCATTCTCCAGTCATGTTTTTAAAAGGATGTATTTTCAATCTTACATGACAATGAGATTTATTTGATATGTTAAGAGTAAAAAGAACAATCCCTGTTGGAGAATATTAAGTGTTCAAAGTTTAGCAAAAGGAATCTTGAAGGAATTTAAATTCAGAGTACCTTTGATTAAAGATTATATCTACATTCATTTGTTAAAATAAATATTTCCATTTATAGGTTATAACAAATTTAGCATACATATTTAAAAGTAATAATTTGTAGAATTTTCTCTCTTGAAAAGTAATTATCTGCTCTATTGCCAAAGCATGAAACCATGTTAATTTTATTTTTTTGCAATCTTACAATTACCTTACTCCTTATCATTTACCTAACCCTGAATCTCTTGACAATCCTTTTTCCATGACAGATCAAAGAATCGTAAGAACCCAAAGGATAGGGTAAGAGCATAAAATTAATGAATGTAGAAAGAAGTGGATTAGAGTAAATTTGTGAGTGGTTAAAGGAAAATGTTATAGTTTAGAAAGTATATTATTTACATATATAGTGTGTGTGAGAGAGAGAGAATTGAGTGTCTTCTATGTATTAGAGTGAGTGCTAGGAGGCTAAGAGCTTTGAAGTAGTCATTCAATAATAATGTTTGAAGAACAGATATTTTGTTTTGATTTAATACTCTTACTTAAAAACTCGCTATGCATTTTTAGCAACATGGTAATTTTGAAATGATTACAAGTAGTGAGTTATACTAAATCACTATCCAAAAAGGAGTTTTATAAATTAGTATCAAATACCTTAAATTTTATTTTAATAAATTTTAAATAAATTTCATTTCTTCTTTGTTTGCATTGTTATATGATTTAAAGGATATTAAATTCATCCCTCAATCTGTGTGCACATCACTTGCACCTGCCACCAGAGTTCTAGTGTCCATCACCAACACTATGTTTATTCTTTCATGTTTGCTCCATGGTTGTCTCTCCCCTCCCTCTTCTCTAGTAACCTCAGTCTTGCAGCCTGTGAATTTTGTTGTATTTTTTCAGATTGTTTGTTTCTTTATATTCCACATATGAGTTAAGCCGTCCTATAATTTTAAAAAACTTTTTGACATAGTATAATCACCTCCAGTTCCATTCAAGTTGTTGAAAAGGATATAATGTCATATTTTTGAGGACTACATAGAATCCTATTGAATATATGTACCACAGTCTAATTATTCATTCATCTGTTAAAAAGTGTGTACATGTTCCCATGTCTAGGGTATTGTGAATTATGCTGCTATAAACATAGGCTTAAATATATACATATATTTTCTGATTAGTGTTTTCATATTATTTGGGTATATGTCTAGAAGTGGAATATTCAGATCAAATGATAATTACTTTTTTTCAAATATATCCATACCATTTCCAAAGAGGATGCACGATTTATATTCCCACCAACAATGCAGAAGAATTTCTTTTTCTCCACAGTCTCTCCAACACTTGTTGCTTCTAATCTTTTTGATATAGGCCATTTTCAAAAATGTGAGATGATATCTCATTGTGGCAGTATTTGACAAGATGCAACACCTATTCATGATAAAAGTAACTACTGCTAAAATGGGAATCAGAAGCACATATGGCAGCATAATAAAAGCAATATATGACAAATGCACAGCTAACATCATATTCAATGGTGAAAAACTGAAAGCTTTTTCCTTAAGAAATGGGAAAAATCAAGGATGTCCATTACCTTCACAACTATACATTTTCCTGGAAATCCTTGTCAGAGCATTAGGTAAGAAAAAGACATCAGAGTAATTCAAATTAGAAAAGGAGAAATATAACTACCATTATTTGCAGATAATATAATGTTATATCTAGAAAACCTAAATACATCCACTGAAAGTCATTTACAAGCAATAAATGAACACAGCAAAGTGCCTGGATATAAAATCAATACATAAATTTAGTGGCATTTTTATATGCAAACAATGAACTAAAGAAAAATCAAGAAAAAGTCTCATTGCAATAGTGCCAAAAAAGATAAATGACTCAGGAATTAACTAAACAAAGAGGTGAAAAAGCTATACCTTGAAAACCACAATACTTTGATGAAAGTAGAAGACACAAAGGTATTTAAAAATATTTCATGCTCATGAGATCAGAAGAATTAGCATAATTAAAATGACCATCTTACCCAAAATAATTTGCAGATATTTTTGCAATTTCAATATAATTACAAGGACATTACTCAAGGAAGTTGAATAAACAACAATAAAATGTATATGGAATCACAACAGACCTTTAATAACCTAAGCTATCCACAGGAATAAAAACTTGAGGGTGTCATACTACCTTATTTCAAATTATACTATGGAGCGATTGTCATCAAAGGCCTATGGTATTGGAACAAAAACAAAGTTCGGTGGCAAAAAATTGGAATAAAAGCCAGAAATAAAATCACAGCTATATTTATAGTCTATGATAGAGGAGCCAAGAACATTCATTGAGGGAAGAAAAGTCTACTCAACAAATGGTGTTGGAAAATTGCAGAGCAACCTGCAAAAGTAAATAAATACATAAATAGGTATTGTAGCTAGATCACACAGCACAATACAAAAAAATTAAACTAAATGGATTAAAAATCCTGAATAATAAGATCTGAAACAATGAAATACATAGAGGAAAACAAGGGAAATATGCTGAATATATCAATCTGAGATATATCTTTATTTTGGGAGACTACAGAACAAACTAAACAGTTGGGACTACATCAAAGGAATAATCTTCTGTAGTAAAAGAAAGCACCACAAAGAAAAAAAGACAATTAACTTAATGCAAGACTATATTTACCTAGCACACATCAGAAAAGTTTAATCTCCAATATATATAAAGAGTTCATACACTTTAGTAACAAAGAACAAATAACTCCCCAAATAGGCAGATTAGCATAATAGACAACATTCTATGGAAAGCACACAACCTACAGATACATGAAAAAAATATTCTACATCACTATTAGAGAAATTTAAATAAATACCTTTCATTTTAAATTATGTGTGTTTGTATAAAAGTCTCATAAAAAGACTGTAACATTTGGTGTCAGTAAGTCTTAGAATTAAGCCTTCCTGTACAATTATGAGTTTCTTACTCTCTCATATGTGCACATACAATTGTAAATAAAATTTAACTTTTCATAGGGTTACAATTTAAAAAGATTTTGTTTATAAAATTTCAAGCATATGCACTGGTACATTAAAGAAAATCACTGTATTTATTTCCCTAGGGAAAGTAAATTTTGAACCATTGAATGGTTAATAAATCAGTGAATCTTTAGTCACCATTTGATATATTCTTTCTATCTTTATTGTCAAGTCGTTGTTTATTAAATTTGCATTATCATCATAAAAGTAGCAAAGTCATTTGAAAATAGTCAAGAAGTCTGGTTACAACAGAACTCTAAATCTTAGCACTTTCTCGAAAGTTAAGTTTTCTATTTAAATCATTTAGTGCATTTAGAAAACCGAATCTCTATCTTCCGTACTAAAATTTTATGTTTGCCATATTTGAGAAATATTCTATTACATTTTCTTTCCTATGTCATAAACATAGACTTAATGTAGTCTATTACACAGACCCACAAACCCACCTGGACTGACTGCTGGCAGCTACTTCTAACTTTGTTTAACACTGAGGAGCAACGTGGAGTCACTCAGACAGCCCTAAAACGGTTGGAAAACAATGTCCCTGCAGGCACCAATGTCTAACAGTATACCAAAACTCAATTTCCTGATGAGGATTCACACTGGGACCCTAATAAGGAGGAAGAATTCAAACTCCTTGAACAGTTTCAAGAGTCCCTATTAAATGGTCTAAAGGAGGGAGGGAAAAAGGTCATGAACATGAGTAAAATCTCCAAGGTTCCCCAAGGTCTGGAAGAAAGCCCCAGCCAGTTCTATGAACGGCTACGTAAGGCCTTCTGTTTCTACACCCCTTTTGACCCTGAAGCCTCTGAAAATCAACAAATGATCAATGCTGCTTTTGTTGGGCAAGCCCACGGAGACACAAGGCACAAGTTACACAAGCTAGAAGGATTTGCTGGAATGAATGTTAGCCAACTGCTAGAGGTAGCCACGGAAGTCTTCATGAACAGGGACCAAGAGGCCAAGTGGGAGGCTGATCAAAAAATGAGAAAGAAGGTGGATCTACTTACTGCTGCCCTTGTCGAGCAGTCTGACCAATCCTGATGGGGAATGAGACAGGGCTGGGGAAGAGGTCAGAAGGGGCCAAGCAGAACCCATGAGATTATTTCCTTGGTGTGCTTTGGAATAAGATCAATATGCCCATTGTTGCCAAGTAAGCCACTGGGAAAATGAATGCTCCCAGTGATCCGGAAGGTTCCAGGAGCCTCCTCAGCCAAGGAGAAGGGGAAATGTGGTCCATGGCCATCTATATTTATTTCTGTATCTATGTATATTTTGAAACCAAGAATTCATATTGATATCTCCAACTCCTATCTATACCACTGTGTTTATTATGGTTTTATCCCCTTTCTTATTTGTACTTCTTTTTTTTCCTGATAGTGACAAACCTGATATTGATATACTTAATGTATTTATTTTATCAACTATCCTATATGTAACTAATCTCGACTTTTCCCGCATCTTTGTGCAGATAATCTCATCCCTCTTCTCAGGTCAGCTGATCTGCACCAATCCATTTCTACTTGTGGCAATTCCTCTCATCCTGTGTAGTCTTAAATATCCCACACCAGGTAACTCTCCTATATAGATGCTCTTCTCAACCTGCTTTCATCCTAAAACCCAAGCCAGACTTCACCTGCATGGCAGTCCCTCTCACTCTGCTGGGAATGTGATACCCTGTGCCAGGTTACCTCTCAGCATATACCCTCATCAGCTATGAAGATGGGGCCACATAAATGGGATTAGTGCCTTATGAAAATCACAAAGAATTTTCTTCCTCTGTCTGCTCTCTGTGAAATGATGCTACAACAAATTTGGCGATCTGAAACTAGAAAGATCCTCACTAGAACCTGATTGTGCTTGCATTCTTCAGTCAGATCACAGTCGTGTGTCTGTGTGCATGTATACATGAAATGAAATAGGAAGCATATACATATACTTGGTATTTGTGAAGAAAAAAAAGCAATTTGAATTCTGAATGTGACTTTTTTGGTGACTACATAAGGACATTCTCATTTCAGAATTCCCAGCTCTAGAACTTGGAGAAATGCATTTCTGCTATTTATAAGCCACCCTGTTTAAGGTGATTTCTAAGAGCAGTCCAAACAAATTAAAATAATCTTATCTCAGTTGGATCTGACACTAACTATACTTAAATGTAGGGTCCCATGGAGACATTTTTCTTAACCAAGTAAGGCTCTCACCCATAATTTGGGCTACAATATCGTCCACATTCTTTACCATGGATACTTACATAACTTTTGATTCACTCAATGACTTTAAGACTTATTTTTCTTGATAAAAAAGGAAATAAAAGGGAAAAGTTACAAGGAAAAATAAGAACTAGATCTTAAGTTGTACATAAAATTGCGAAAGTGAATATTTAAAATGTGTGTCTACAAGATGATACTACATAAAAACAGACAAAAGAATACACGGTGAAAAGCCTTACTTCTCTGTTTGAGTTGCAATCATTGGAGACAGTTAGTTGTGTGTGTACCCTTTCAGACATTCTGTATGTTCACAGAAAAAAATGTGTGTGCACATCAGAATGTATTTACTGATATGCAGTTTATAAGAAATTGAATTTTTCTACTAAAAGGTTTTAAACGTCCAAGTCACCAATAGGGGCTGCGTTTGTTTCTTCCCTGTGTTTTGGGAGAGAGTACACCTTGCCTCTCTCCCACAACCCCCTTCCATTTTCTCTTCTGTCTTGCTGTTTGTCAGGGGGAGGAAATGGGTGGAAGTCAAAGCAAGCCTACACCCTTAGAGTGTATGATTAAAAATTTCAAAAAAAGTATATTATGCAGATTATGGAGTTAAGTTGACCCCAGACAAACTATACATGCATCATTGCACATGTGTATGGTTATGAAATATAATATCTGGGTTATTCTTGATGCACTAATATAAAAGTTTTTGCTATGTGAAAATTATATAGATGGTATCTGATCTCATTGTACTTTTGCATTTTATGTCTTAGATGAATGATAATGAACATATTTTCTGCTTTTTTAAAAAATGCAGTTGATACTTTAGTTCATGTAGTTTGTTTAACTGATTCGTCTACTTTTATCATGAGTTTGTTCCTTTTTTAATTTAAAGAGTATTTTACAGACTAAGGAATTAAACCTTTGCAACTTCAGATATTAGTGACAATATATTCCTCTGTCTCTTTTATTTTCTTTATTCTTTATAAAAATGTCAATGAAGAAACATTACATTAAAGCATGTTTCTGTTCTGTATCATAATATAGTAAGTTCTGTATATACAATAAGAGCGCTAGAAAAAGTCCAATTTTTATCTTTCACCACATAATTAACCTCTTTTACCTTATTTTCCATCCCTTTTTTCACTTTCCATTCTGGTAACCACTATTATGGTCTAATAGTCTAAAAGTGTTGTTTTTTTTATTTTTCATATTTAGTCTATTATTTTTGTTTTTAACTTTTTTACTATAGAAATTTTTAAAAATATTTGGTTTCATATTTTGTTCTTTTTCTAGTTCTGTACGTGTTGCCTTAGGTTTTTCACTTGTGATTGATTTCTTTTTCCTGATATGGGCCTGTATTGCTATAAATTTCAGTTTGGAGTACTGTATTCCATCCCTTCACTTTATGTTTATGCCCCCATATCTTAAGTACATCTCCTAAACAGCATATAGTGGGTTTTGTCTTCAAATTTCCTTTCTGATGATGTGATTTTGTCTTTCTGTGATATTACAACTTCAAGTCTCATAGTATTTTCCTTCCCATGAGGGCCTTGGACCTGAATTATTTATCTTTTGCTTTACCACCAATTGACACTCGATTTATTTTTTATTTCTGACCCTTACATTCTTCAGTAGTAAGCATGCTGAGACAGGAGACTGAACATGACAGCTGGGTCAGGGAGGGGTATTTGGGGGTAGGGGGGTTCTCTATGTCTATAGACACAACTATAGAGTTGCTATCTGTAGCAGGGATTGGGGTGGGGGAACCTATTCATGTGGGGAGCATGAAAATCAAAACTCCCCCTCTCTGGGTTCCCATACCTGGGTCTTAGCAGTCTATCCCCTTAATTTTGGTGCTCTTCATTGCTCATGTATGATCTGAAGGGGGGAAGGGAAAATGCATATGTATGTATCCTTTGTAATTTTTGTTGGATTCCCAACTAGTGTGGGTACTGGAAGTCTTGACCTTAATCCTTCCTCTTTGGGCTTCACTCAAGCCAGGCATGTGTGCCACATACGATATTTCCTTTTTCCTCCCCAGGACCTGAGACTGCGTTTGCTACCTTGTTAACTCTCTACAGCTTGCTGTCTCTGCAACAGCAGCCTTTCCTGCTCCTCCACAACAACCACACTCTCCACCCATGTCCATAGGCATGATATTCCTTAGGTAATCTCTAAAATGAAGTTCTTTTTTTCCTTATGGAGTCACCAAAAAAGTCACATTCAGAATTCAAATTGCTTTTTTTCTTCACAAATACCAAGTATATGTATATGCCTCCAATTTCATTTCATGTACACATGCACACACAGACACACAACTGTGATCTCACTGAAGATGTATGTATAGTAATGACAGACACAGAAAATTGTTTAGAGTTTAAATATTGAATTATTTTCTCCAATTTTACATGCTGATATATTATAAATTCAATTAAATGGGAAAAATGATTTTCTTCACTTATGATAGTGTTGGCAAATTATAAATACCTCTGTAAATATAGTAAGTTATATTTAATCCCTTATAATTCAAAAATATGACTAGAATTAATTTAATTTCCCACAATCTGATATCTGTTATTTTATAGAGTACATTTGATACATGCATATCCTAAAATGACTATTTAGAAATAACCAAAAATAGTATTATATTATGAATATAAAATTTCATTTCTAATCCTAAGTATATTTTAAACTCAACTAAAATGCTTTTTAAGTTTCTAATAGCCGTTTATGAATTTCAACTACAAATTCAACCAACTAAAATCAGTATTTTGTAATATAGTATTAAAAGTAACAAAAATAAAATAAAAAGGAATTCAATTTGACTTACCTATACTAAATAGAAAAATATTTATTTCCTTTGATATCTAGTGAAGTCCCAGTGTCTTTATATTTTTTCTTTTCCATTTGTTTAAATGTTTGAGACATTTTAAAGTATCTGAGGCAATTTTTAGACCTCATGATGATTTTTAAATGACATCTATATAGCATATCAGCTGAAACAGGTAAAGATATTGCTTAGAATTTTTTGCAGAAAGTGTTCTGTAAATATAGTTGCTGATTGTAATCAAGAACAGGGATGATTAATTCAGTATCTACTGCAAGAAGCTAATTCTACCAATAATTTTAACCTTTATTCAACCACATTTTTATCCAAACTACTAAAAAGCAATCAATTTGATATTTAAAGTTTTTCTTATCTTCCTGAGAGGCTTCCTCTGTTGTGAGAAGAAAGTCACCTAAAATGATATGAAAGTGAATAAGTAAGGAGTACTTAAGTAACTCAATAGGCAGATTTTCAGTAATGGGAAAATATGCATTCAATAGAAAAATAATTATGCAAAATACACAAGTGTATTTTAGTACATTCTCCCAACATTAAATACAGTAATTTGAATATTATACAAGACTCTTAATAAATAAATAGATTTATCAACTATCTATTATCTATCATCTTTTTGTCATAGACCTATATATTACTTATTGGACACGACATTATGCACAGTCTATGAAATTACTCTGAAAATAGGAGCAGTGATCTTATTCAGTCACTTTGCAATAGTCATTCCTTCAATCATTAAAGATGAATATAGATTTTGAATGTCATATTTTTAATATTTCTGCAAACTCATTTTTACTCACTTTATTTTAATCTTTGTTTCATATATTAAAGTTAGAGTATGGCTATCAGGAGCTCTAATGCATGGTACATTTTAAAATCACTTCTCTAATTTTAAAAGATTTTTAAAGGTTTAAATAGACACTTAGCAAAATAATATATGTGAAAAGATGTTCAATTCCAATGGTTATCAAAGAAATGCAAAGGAAAATCATCAAGAAATGCCCATTAGAATGGTTAAATTTAAAGTGACCATTACAAGTGTCGACAAGGATATGGAGAAACAATTCTAACATATTGCCGACAGCATTGAAAAGCGGTAGAACCATTTTGGAAAAAAAAATTTGACAGTTTCTTATAAAATTTAAACTGTTTATTATATAATCTGGTTATTTCACTCCCAACTTTGTATCCAAAAAAAAGGAAAAGAGATGTCACTCAAAGACTTACACATGAATTTTCACACCAGTTTTTTTTATAATACTCAAAATCTGAGAACAACCCAGATATTCTTCAATATATGAATGGCTAAAGAACCTATAATATGCCCATATAATTTAAAGCTATTTAACAAGATTAAAAGAGGAAATTCTGGATACATACTACAACGTGCACAGATCTCTAAATATTATGATGAGCAAAAGAAGATAGATACAAAGGAGATTAATTGCACATGAAGGAAAAACTGAAATAGTGGTGAACTTATGTCAATGTGACTTTACTATGATATACACCCTAAAACTATATAATGTTTTGATGAAATGTTCTTTAAAAAATTAATTAGAATGGATTTTAAAAGATATTAGAGTATAATTCCTTTAACATGCATCTCTAGGAATGGCAAATCTAAACTATAATTACAAAAACTCTTTTTTTCTGAGATTGATTGTGGAGGTGGTAGTGGGAATTAACTTAAAATTAATACAAGGTCATTTGGGGTATGATGAAAATGCTCTATAATGGTCTTGAAATGATGTTTGCATGTATGCATTTTTTTTTCAAAAAGTCACAGAACTGTGCACTTAAAATGGTTGCCTTTGCTGTCTATATATAGATATATTTTATTGAGGTATAACATATGTAGTTGATTTTAAAATAAAAAAGGCCTTATTAAAATGCCCATTTAGAAGAATGAATATTTTAAATGAGTTGCCCCTAAAGCAAGTGAATAAACGTCTTATATTTGTCTAGGTAGGATGACTATATAATTTATAATTTAAACCAAACACTTTGGGGAGTGAAATGGGAGCACCTCCAATATAACAGTCATCAACTGGAACAGCTCCAAAGAGTCTGTGATATGTGATCACTGTAAAAATAAATAATTAGAGTTGTGTGCGTAGATCTCAGTAACATGGTTTTATGTATTAATTACAAACTTGTTCTTTCCTCTTTCCATCCTCTTTAATTCCTTCAACATAGCTGCAGTCTATTCTACATACTGTTCTCTCTTCCTAGGCTCTCTGTATGTCATGACAAATGACATAAACTGAAAATTATCATTGAAATATGAAACTACTATTTTTAAATGGTTATAAATGGAGCTTCCTCATGAATATTAAAGTTAATGATCCCTTTTGGTTACTTGTGAGATGAGAATTGTATTTAAATAGACTGGTAACTACATGTATATTAAGTTATATGTTGCTTAAATATGTGACAATTATTTTTAAATTTAATATTATTTATCTTGATTTTAGCTGAAAGGTGTAGTTAGCCAAACTTTGATGAACTATTTTAATATTTATAAAACTTGCTTGAAAGATTATATACATTCTTGCCTTTCTAAATGTTCACCATCTTACCTAGAAAGAACATTTTAATATTTTGCATTGTATTAGATAGTCTTATAAAATAATTAATGTTAATAAATTCTTTGCTTCTATGGTCATCAGTCCCTCCCACCTCATTGCTGAACTTATTCAAAGGTTGGAAAACCACTGTCAGGGGTGTTTGGAGTAATTCCTACTTTTCAAAACAAGTTGCATAGCAGCACTTTAAGGTCCTTTGCAAATTCAGTTACCATTAAGAGAGGCTGTTGACTAAACACAGTAGTCAATGAAGACTAACAAGCATCTTGAAATACTGCATCTTCATTTATATACAACCTGAATACCAAGCAATTCAATGCATATTTTGAATCATATCATATCTGTTAAAATTTTGCAGTGTTGAAGAGTAAATAAAAAAATCATGCACTGCTTGGACATTGCATATTTTTGGAGATTTCATGTCTATCTTAATAAAAAGGTGCAGTCAGAGAGACCCCTGCACCTCAACTGAAAAAATAGAAGTGTTTCTGCCTTTTAAGGACTACATGCGATTTTTCATTAAGACTTTTCTATTATCATTTATGTAATTATTGATACTCTTCTTTAATGAATGATTAGAAATTCTCTGCTAAACAATTTAAGATAAAAGAAGATGCCAAACTTTGAAAGTATAGTGACTGCTTAATAAGATATATATTTAACAATTCTGCTTTCATTTATGTTATTTTTCACCATAATAATATAAAACAAAGTTGAAAATAAATTTCTTCTAATTTTTATCTACATTTAATAATTTTTAAAAAGTGAATTAACTAATTTCTGAATTATTGCCTCGCTCATTTTATTTTCTGTGATTGTGTTAACCCCCCAAAGCACATCGTCATGAGTTTTTGAATATTGATATTGCCATGTTATATTTTTATTATAATGATATACAATATCTTACAATTTATATGGTACCACTCTAATAATGAAATATTTTAATATCAGTGCAAGACTTTTATTTATATTCAAATTTAAAAAATTTTGTTCTAAGTTTATGCTTTCATAGTGATTTTGTAGATATAAATATTTATGTCATATCAATGATACAAATATCTTCTGGGGAAGCATAAAAATATAGAATAATTAACCTTAGAATATATGCTCATTTTTTCACCTACCCCATATATTTGCCTAATACAGAATTTCTGCTGTGAGTCAGATAAGTTCTAAATCATAGGTAGTATTGAACAAAAGAGACAGCTTATGAAGAGTTTTTTTTCTATTGAGAACACACAGTATATATTGTGATTGAGGGTATTAAATGCTATATATAAAAAACAAATAAGGCAAAGATTTTTTTTCTTTTGTTATTTAGGAATGGCCCTAGTGAGTGACAAAGGAAGGAGATGAAAACTCTAATAATGAAATATTTCTAAAGCCATGTTGATTATAGCAGTAGCTCAAATATCACCAGTGTAACATGTGCCTAGTCACATCGTTTCTATAAGACGGAAAATTCATTTTTTGCATTTTGCAAGTTTCGTCCAAATTGTTTCTCCACAACGTAGCATTCTTAGAAAGGAATTGAAAATCAGGTTGCATACATCTTCAGGCTTCTGCAAAGCACTACAAGAGGAGAAAAAGTACTACTTTACCTCATAAAACATCAGAGAACAAAAATAGCTGAAGGTTAGTCTACAATATACTTTAATTTTTTTCCCTTTTAAGTCACAAAGATAAAAAATTCCATACGCAGTGGAAATAGTATTGTTCATGTTTTTTATAATATGTCGTGCACACACCACCAACTTCTCCTGTCATGAATTAAATAATATTTTCTGCATTCTCAGAAAGCACTGTGTAAAATGCCCTGTCATTTTTTTCAAAGCAACTGAATGTCAGACAACTCTGTATGTACACATTATTATGGGCACATAAATGCATTTTGTCAATTTTTTCTCTTAACTAATGTTAAAATAGACTGAAAATGCAGAGGGCAAATGTAAACAAATTATAGAACAATTTAAATTATTAAATTGATAGAAAAATAATGTTTGCAATGTATTTACTTAAGCAGCCCATGACTCATGATGATGAATTTTAATTAGGAAAATACACTGACAATTTTATTTTTTATGCTTAAAACTCCTTTATAATACTACATTGTTGAAATGTTCTTTTGCTACCCAAAAATCATGCAGCAATGGGTGTGTCAAAAACTGTGACGAATCTGAGATTTTGTTACATTTGCAAACTAATGAATTATGCTGCCACATTTTTATAGATGCCAGCAGAAGACATGAGACTTCTGGGTCACAAAAAGAGAACTTTATTACTTATGGCAACCGTATTAACCAGAGTGCCAGCATTTATGTGAATTATCTAAGCCTCAGTTTCCACAAGGTGCTATTAAGAGGTCCAGGTGATTCCTATACAAGAAATGGGTTACATGATAGAAGGAACCCTGAACTTAAATATTTTCCAATATTGAGTAAATCTTTCAGATCTAATATTCAGTAAACCTCCAGATCTCCTGGAGGGAGACATGTATTTATTATACTACACAGTAAATAAAAGTGCTCTTTGCTCTGTGCTCTGGGGATAGTTGTTATGTCTAACTTCTAAAGTGACTCATTATGTAAATAATCTTGACAAAATAATCTGGAAGAGGGGCAAACAATGTCTTTTCATGTCTTCACAAGACAACACAGAAATTTAGAGACCTATAGAAAACTGTTTCTTTTTTATAACTAGAAGTCTTTATTTATTTAAATTAAATTTATTACATCATAACAATATGTACTTTTAAGGAGTGCATCATAGAAAATAGTTCCTGTGTATCTTTTCGCCAATTTAAATGAAAAGGGAAATGCTAAAAGAAAAAAAAATCATTGGATACTTGATTTAAAAGGGTATTTTTTTTAATTTTTCAAGTAGAGATTGTTTTCTTTTCATGTACATATTTGAAGAAAGATCATCAAAAATTTTACTCTTACAGCTAGTTAACTTCCTACAAATCTGTTATGAAGGTGTTCTAGTTCTGGCAGAGTAATACCCTGTTAAGTGATAGTCCAAGGAAATAATTAAGAGACACAGGTGCCAAGGAAATGTTCTTTCCTGTACTTATTAGAGGGAATCAATGTCAGCAGGTCAATATGGAGTCCACCTTCCCTATGGGGGTAGATCAGGCAACATAATCACCATGCGATGCCGGCTGATTAGTAAGATTAACATGCCACTGGTAGGGAGAAGGGCACTTTTAAAGGGGGTATAAGCAGAGTAAAAGTATTGAGTGGGCAGGAACAGCCAAGGGGAGAAGAATGCAGAACAGTCGAATAGGCAAGGGCAGTAGAATTCCAGGGCAGATCATCTTGGGTACAGTCAGTGCAGGCAGAAGCAATTATCATCTCAGAAAGTCCATCTTATTACATTCAAGTCCATGCTCAGTGTTAGTCATCCAGAGACCCCACTTTCAAGGGTGGGCCATGAGTCATATTCTCATGCTATCCCACAATCCACCCCAACCTTACACATGCCACCTCACAATCTACACACCTTTTATTTTATAGAGTACCTGTATGGCTAGGGCATTTGCTACAATCCATTTATAAACTGCAGTATTTGCTTAGACTGTAGATTAGGGTGATCAAATGACTATTCAATTGGCTATGCCCAGGAATGCACATCTCCAATGGAATAAGAGTAAAGACCACCAAGTACAGAAGGCGTCATACTCCAAGATGGAAATCATTGGGATCTCCTTACTTATAATCTGTAGGGCAAGATAGTCATTGTTAGAGACATTAGCAACATAGGTACAGCATTTAGGACCAATTACTGCATGAGTTACTCCTTGAGCAACTGTAAACATATTTAGTGCCATTCTATTCTGCAGCACAATTTTCACTTCTTTGTGAAGGAGTGTTACTGCATAAATTGTTTTTAGGGCTCAGGAAGCATGATTAGCCTAGATGGTTATTGCAAGTTGATTACACAGGCTACTCATTTGAAGTTAGAAGATTGTCAGGGGATAATATCACCAGTGTATGCTACTGGAGAGGTAGCCAGTACCTACCTATCTGGGATTATATGGCCACTCTCCAGGTGTCATTTGCTGTTACCTTACTTAAGTTGTGGCCTAAAGTGCCCAGGGTGTAGACCACTACACCAGTGTCATTCTCCTGCTCAATGCAATGGACAACAGATTCTTTCAGTTCTATCTATAGAGCAGTGAGCCACCCCACACTGTCCCATACAAAGTAGTTCACCCAAGAGACCACCAGGGGATATTACTTAGATCCAATTTGATCTCTCCAATGTCAAGTGAGGGTACTTTGCTCAGGGGATATGTCTGTGGGGGCTGTCAAGAGCATTTTAATTTGGAACCTGATGCATGGTTGCACAGTTTGGTTGTTCTTGTGCACCTGCAATTACATAGGGGTTGCCCAGGGTTGAATTTGGAGGTTCAGTGGTGGAGAAGCCACAGGGAATAGGAATTCATTGAGCATCTCAAAGTCTTATGTGACTGGGCAGCCCAACCCACTAAGATGTGAGTTCGACTTTCAGCAGGTTGTTGTATCTTTTGATTATGCCAGTTCTTGTTTTGTTGTAAGGCAGGTAGATCCACTTAGTGATGTGATAACTGATTGTAAGCCCATTGCTGCACTTGTTGTCCGGATGTCTCATTTTTTTCAGTAGAGTCACAGGGTCATGTTCTCTGTTGAGATTTCTTCCAGTCATTTGATTCAGTCCCAAGGTGTCTGCTTCTTGAATGCTGTGTTCCTGCAAGTGCTCCACTTGGTTCACATTATTGTTTATGCCCCTGAGCTTCTGAGTTGCACAGTTATGCTTTGAATCCTTCCCATAATATGGAACGTCATCCTCAATATCATGACTGCCAGACCTGTTAAAGACTCAGTGGCACATACATTTTGGTGTATCGCATTAACTTGTCCAATGAGACTGAAATGTGCTTCAGCTTCTTTCCACAATTGAGACTAAAACCTGATGGGCACCCTTGAGTGTCCTTATTGTTGTCAGAGCCCTCACATATATCCATCATAAATCACATGAATGCTTATTTCATAGGATTGGATCCAAACCGTACTTTCCAGTAATTGCACAATTTGTATAGCACATTTGTTGGCCTTGAAGGTTGTGTTCTGTGTCCCCCCACCCGAATTCAAGGTGGCCTATCTTTAGACTACTTATACAGTAGTTGGACAATTTGAGCCAGGTGTGGAATGAATGCCCTCCTGTATCCAAAGAGACCACATGATTCCTGCAAATGTGTAGAGGATATAGGGACAAAATAAACAATTATGTTATTTACAACTGTGACTGTCTTATCTAACTAGATAACCTTCAGAAAATATGACAACCTAGGTTATCGTAGTTTAATTATGTGACATAAAGTATTTTAGGATAATAAACAGAGTAACTATTATACCAGAACATATTGCTTTTAAGAATTCCATATAACTTTTGAACATACATATTAATTACTGCATTTCCATATAAACATATGCTAAGAAGGCTAAGTATTAACCTTCGTTTTGACAATGCTTCTCATAAGAGTTTATTGTACCAATTAAGTCCATTTAAAAAAAATTTCTCTTTTCATAAAGGAAGATTTATTTTTTCACATGGGATATACTAGGAACTTGCCAAGACTTCCCATGTTTTACTTAAAAATAAACTCATTCAGAATTTGACTGTAGGAAGGTCCGGGAAGCCTTGTCAATGCATTAAAAATATTCCAATTCTATTTATACAAAATATATTTGAATAATTTTACATATGTTAAACAATTATAAAACAAAGCATATTTTCTATTCTTAATATGACCACACTAAAATTTCTTTCAAATTACGTCTTTCACAAAAACTTTCTCATTTACATAGACCTTCCTGACTACTTACTATATGCATTTATTTTCCTATTACCTTTGAGTGCATGCGTTTTTTTTGTATTTTGTTTTTTAAGAAAGATACAGGCAAAGATGAAGGCAGTAGTAAGCAAACAAGCAGGAAGGGAGAGGAAGAACAAGAACTTTATTTCATTTTTGTTTAGTTGTTCACACTGATTGTTCCCCCTCATCCCTTGGGGCTGGAACTCAAACCCAAGGGTATGTGGCCTGTGTCCTTCAGAGGTGATTGACCTCACAACTTCTCCATCAGTTTGTGTCATAATGTATGAGATTCTGAAAAAGAAAATTAAGAGACAAGGCAAATTTCTCAAACTCAGAGTACTCATGAACAATACACGCTTTTTTACAATATAACTACCTCTGATATGTCTATATAGGCAAAAATAAATTAATTTAACCTAGGTTTTATTTAGTTCATTACTATATTTTGATTTCATCAATAATTTATGAAATTATCTTTCATGAGCCAATTAAATATCAATCAAATTTGGCAATGATATTTATAATATATAACACATAAACATAGACATGTACAGAGATCTCTTGAGGGAGGAGCCTTATTTTTATTTTCTTTGTAAAAGTCTTGTATATTTATTTTTATTTCCTGTCATCTGCTTAAATGGAAACCAAGAATTAAAGCAGTGCTTTTCAATTTAAAAAGTGTTCCTTTGTTTTCCTCCTTTTTTCTCTAAACTGGATAGTTACGTTTCAAAACAGTTGCAAAAAGAAAGCTGCCAGTGTCTTTCCAATCTATACTCAGGCCAGCTTGTGCTACTGTTATCTTGGTGGAGAACACATAAAGAATTTTCTTTTTCCCTTTGAATTCACAGTATAAATTTTGTTTCATTTTTTTTTGGTCTGAACTGTAGGGTTCATGATATTTTTTAGGAGCACTATCAATACCAAAAGTTAAATGTCGGGCTCCAAAGGGTATCAGAGTCAGCTAGTTTTAATTTCAACCCATTGATTTATGCCAAGATTTTTCCCAAAACAGCGTAACATAAACACTCACACAATTCTTCAAGCAGAAATATATAAGAATGAATCTAAAGGGATACTTTGCTGGTGAGACTATCCTGTGTACTGGAGTTAAGCTGATTCCCAGGTATTCTATCTGCTGTTAAAGTAGCCAAGCCTTCCTCCTCAAAACTGTAGGTTTTTCAGCCAGAAAAGCAAGGACTTGTGTCAGATGTAGTTGTCCCTGTGTCTTAGTAGGGAACAAATTGACAGGTCATTTAGGTCTATTTTAATTGTCAACCTGGAATATTTATAAATCTGTTTGTTCTAAGTACTTTCTTAGGTTTTCCCTGTGGTCAGCCTGAGGGGAAAGCTACTTTGGTCCAGTTCTGTTTGTAGGCCTGAGCTTTCACCACCAATTATGCCCTAGTGGTCTGAAGCACATACCAAGCCACATCAGCAGTCACCCGAATATCCTTTTTTTTTTCTTTCTGTATACTCGTTTCCTGTATGATGCAATTTCATGAATAGACTTTGTATAGTGAAGGAGCCATCTTCCCAATCACACTTTGACCCTCAGCTATCCACCTTACTTTACCTTACCTTGTCTTACCTTACCTTACCTTTCTTAATATCTTAAGGAAATAATTTACCTACTCATAATCCAGTAAGAGAAGCATCCTTTTCTTAAAGTGGTAGGTGTTTCTTTAAAGAATACAATCTGCTCCAGAACAATAGGTCTAGTCACTTACAGGTTCCAGGAAGGTTCCCTAAAAGGATGCATTTATCAAGATGTTATTATGGAGGTAGTGTTGTGAGTGGGCACAGGACTTTAATGTGTCCTGAATTGCAGGGTTGGTCCAAGAAAGAAATCAAGGTAAAGTAAGATAGGTAATGTAAGGTAAGGTATGGTAAAGGTATTAGCCTTGACTAGTAACACTGCTATTTACTTGACAAGTTGCCAAATAATAAAGGCCATCTTTATCTTCATTTCTTTTTTCCTATTTCTAAGGAAGTATCATGAGTGGTCCAGGAGTGTGGCTCTGCTGTTTGCTCTTATTAGGGTTCCTATTGACAACTGTTTTGTTAAATGAACAATGTTTTCTCTTAAGGTGTTGTTCTCAGAACAAAAGTATTCCTGTTTGTGATTATTATTGACTATCCTCTTGGTTGAACTTCAGACTGGGTAATCATGGGCTAAGACTATCTTTTTACACTGGGTTCTCAGTGAGGTTTCTAATATAACTGATTTTAAAGATACAAACCTAATTAAGAAGGATTTGAAACATAGCAAAGGAACAGATTTATTAACTCAAGTAAGTTTGGAATTATAAATTTCAAGTTTAGGATCTTAGTGGGATGTTTATCTTGAGACACATGTCATGTCATATGCTGAACATTATTCTTGAGTTTGAAAGGGACAGAAAGGCCAAAATTATAGACGTGGTATATGTTATAATCCTATAATCCTATATGTTATAATCCAAATATCCTGGGGTAAGTATGTAGCAGTGAAGAGACAAAACATTAAGAAATGCTTAAAGTTAAAAGATAAAGAGGGACATTTTAAAAAGTGATTTAAGAGATGCAAGATAGATAGAAGACAAATCTGGAGCCTGGAATGTTATGATAGATAAGAACGGAGAGTTTCAAAAATGAGAATTCTGGTGGTGGTTGTAGTATGACATATACTTTGACTGAGGAGTGAATCATTCTCTTGAAACTTATATAATTTTGTAAACGAATGAAACAATTTAAAAATCCTTAATAATTTTCGAAAAGACACTTTTACAATCTGCATTTTCTAACAGATAACAATTTGAGAGCATATTGTGCAGAAGTGTCAACCAAGAGGAAGATAATAGTAACTATAGGCTATACAATACTATATTCTTTTTGGAATATTTGCAGTCTTACCATTTGGACTATTTCATAAGTAGATATTTAATTGTTTATACTGGGTCCTTTTTTCTTTGCTAAAATATGCTTTTAACTTGATTCTGTGTGTATGTTTGTTTGTCTATTTATTTATTTATTTTGGTTGGCTTTGTTTTGTTTGAAGATTTTCTTTATTCATTTATGAAGGCCTTAAATAATTTTACATATTCATGCATATATATCAAGATAATTTAACTACTGTCTAACATTCCACAATATGGATGTACTGTAATTTAACCACTCCCCTGCTTATAAACATTTAGGTTGCTTTAAATAATCTAATTTCCATTTTAATATTGATTTTTATATTCATTTATTAAGTCAACATCTTATATTTTTAATTGTTGAAGTAACATATTGCATAAGCTTAAAGTATATATTATTATAAATAAATACCAGTATATAATACATTAATTTGATCACCATTTTTATCCTTCCCTGTATAACTGACTCCTTCTACCTGACTTATCCACTCTCTATTCTCAGTCCCTTCTGGTAACCAAGAATTTTGTTCTATAGACTAAAAGTCAATTTTGTTTGATTTGATTCATTTGTTTGCTTGTTTTCTCTATACACTACAACATACTTCATTTTGTTAAAAACTGATATAATTGACTTCCTTTAGTTACAAGAAAGTAAAATTGATTTAATGAATGAAATCTGCTTAAGAGTGATAAGTATGACATGTTTAGAAATGAGCACAAACATCTGGTGCGTCATCTAATGTCTGTTACCCCTGACAGAACAAGTCACACCTATCTTATCTGAACCTACTGACACCCCAAATGTCAAATGCCTACCAGAAAAAAAAATCCTATAAAAACGGTGCTCACCTTCAAGAAAAACACAGTTTAAATAGACATGATCACATTGTGCAGTGGTCTGCTGCAGACTTGCCACTCTCCTCTGGTGATTAGAGAAGGACTCAGGTGAAATTGAAGAGCCTTGGCTGGGTCACTCTTGATAGGCATTCGAAGCCACTCAGGAAATTCCTGAGAACCTACAGTGTCAAAGTAGAAGTAGAGTTGGTGCCACAGACCAATTCAAAGAACAAGGTCTCACAGACAGATAACTACTCTGCAGGCATTCTTCATTGCTGCTGAAAGAAAAGGGGAGCTATTAATCTAATGTTACAAATCTTGATAGGATTAGTTTCTAACTGCCATGTACAGTCTAGGTGTACTAGTAGTTATTTGTCACTAGGTTACAGACAGGTTTCTGCTAAGAGGTAGGATCCAGTTGAGGGATGAAATGGCCCTAAGACTTTCCTTTAACTGGAACAAGAATTCAGATGAATGGCCTGGACCAAAATACCATTGGACTGATACCCTGAATGTAACACCCTTGGTTCCATATACCTGGTTCCAGCTTCAAATTCTTAGACTCTTGACTCCTGCTTTTGACAATTATAACACCTAGTGTGTCTGTGAGACTAACGTAGTCTTGGACATACTAAGCTTGCATGTGGACTTTCACTTTCACTCTTGCCCTTTCTCCTTTTGAGTGATTTATCGCTAACTATAGTGTAATTATAACCAACAATGCACCCAACCCTCTGGATTGCCCTGGGCAGTGAAGTTAATTACCTGTGTCCTTGCTTGGTGTGACTGTAATAAAGTTTTGAATGCATTTTGAAAACATATGAATCCTGAATGGTTTGTGCTACTTCCTTACATGCTAGAGGGAACTTATTCTTTCCTTGCTCATAGCAATTACCAAGAGGATGCTTAGCCCCAGAAGTACCAGGCATAACTGCATGCTCTGCATTAGGGTGTTTAGAAAAAAGCTCAGTGATGCTGCTAAGGAGATCATGGATTAATAAGCACAATGAAGAGATGTATAGGATTAGTTACTTATCCTGATTTCTAATGAAATGTGCCTTGGAAATTAAAGATGAAAATTTTGTCATGCTCTGGCTCCATATCTGTGTCCTGGTACTATGATTAGCCAATTTGTCTATTCCAGGGAAGAGATATATTTTCAGGGATTATCTTGTCAGTTTCTGAACACTATTGACCATATAACCAAGCAACTAATGAGCAGACATAGATGGCAGATACGAGTAACCCCTGCAGTGACACAGGTAAGGTACCGGGGAACGTCAGGAGCAGGATATATCTGATGTGCTCACAGGTGATACACATATGTATACATGTATGCATATTTCCACTGAATACATGCATGATTATGTATATATGTATGTGCATTTTGACAGTATACATAAATATATATTGCATATGTATATTCTCACTAACACATTTCAATCTTGACACAAGTATTTATAAATTAACCTTTCCTGCTATATCATTTAGCTAGAAGATAGATAATATTCTTCATCATCGCATTTTCCGTTTTTGTAGAGGTGTCTGAATCTTTTGAAAGCAAAAGCTTGATCTATACCAGGTATTGTGCCAGAAGCACTTTTTAAGTTTCAATTTATCTAATCCACGGTCCTAAAAAGGAGATAGACTACTCATTGCACTTAATGGACTTAAGTAAGTTGATCAGAAACTGAATAATTTACTCAAGGTAATGTCATTACTAATGTTGACTGACAGAGTCAGCAATCTCACATAGATCTGTCTCCAAAGTTAGCTTTTTGACCTCCAAATTATTAATCTCATTTTTTTCTGAAGTACTAGACCAAGCATAGCTGTCATAGTCTTCAGTGGACCAGCTAAAACTTGCCTATATAGAGTCTCTGTCTTGGGGGTTGAAATCTAAGCTATTAGTAGTGTTCATATTTGGAGACAAACATATGTCTCCCCCAAATACCCACTTCCAAACTCCTCTACAACATGGATAAAGAACGACATTCCCATTTACTGCAGGGAAAATAGGAGCTGTGTGGTCCTTTGGAATTATCCTGAAAATGGAACAACAGCCTCTTCTTGCTTTGCCTTCTGTCATGGTCTTAGAATTCCAAACAAAAGTTTCTGACAGAACAAGAAAGACTCTGGGCACTGGGAACTGTCTCCCTATTCCTAGTTCCTGTGGTAAATGGTGACCGAAGACCAACCTGGGCCTAATGGGGATTCTGTGATATATGTGGGAAGTGAAGCCACAATTGGGAGTTACACCCAACACAGAATGTTATTCTTTTCTCTTTTTTGGATATTTGAAGCTTGAGTTTTGATCTCATTTTATAGAACTAAACACATGAACACTTCCTCAGTATTATTTGAAGATTATATTATTTTTCTGTTGTGTATTTTGACTATCATTTTACAATGAAGGAAAAATATTGATAATTAGAGATAAAAGAGTTGGAGAGAAGGAAGAGGAGGAATATAACTGATATTAAATATTTCTGCAAACATAACACTTGTAGAATGTATCGTCTCATATCCCATGCCCCAGCGAATCACACTGCACCCATTCAGATGCCCTATCTATGTATCTAGAAATCATCCATAACTGATGTGCTACATCTCACCAACATTTAATCAAATGCCATATCACTTGATTATAATTCTTAAATTTTAAATCAATTCAGATCATCACAAACTGCCATCTGGATTACTTCAGTTTAATAACTCTCCTTCCAAACTCTGATAACAATATTCTACTTCTAAATATCAGTGTTTCCTCAATGCTAATATAGTCATCATAGTAAACCCATATCTATCATCTGTCTTTTGTCTAGCTAGCTATCATCTATTAAATTAAGTTCATTACTTCAGTGCTTGCTTCACTATACAATTGATCCCCTTTACCCAAGTTACCCACCCTCTCCTTTCAAGGAACCATTAATTTGATTTTATTCACTAAAATTATATTTTCATTTCATTTATTTGTTTGATTTATCTGTATGCCAACGAGTGACATCATACAAACTTCTGTTTTATCTCACTGAACATAATTCCCTCTAGGTTCATCCATCTTACTGCAAATGGAAGGATTTCATCTTTTTGGTGACTAAGTAATATTCTTTGGTTGTGTCTGTGGATATATGTGTATATTTATACATGCATATATATACACACATATATGTATACACATGTATTTATATATACTCATTACTCAGTGGGACATTAACATGTTTACAGCTCTTAGTTATTGCAAATAATGTTATAATGAACATGGGGGATACATATATATCTGCTAATTAGTATTTTTGTGTTTTTAAGAAAAATACCCAAGAAAGGGATAACTGGGATAACAGGATTATATGGGATATTCATTCTCACTTTTTTGAGGAAGCTTCATACTGATATTCATAATAATTGTACCATTTTTGTACTCAATCAACAGTTTATAAGGATTCCCTTTTCTCTATATCCTTGTTAATACTTGTTTCCAGACTTTTAGATAATAGCCATTCTCATGAGGTGATATATAATTATTGTTTTGACTAGCATTTTCCTAATAACAAGATAAGTAGAACATCATTTCATATGCTTCTTGTCATCTATGAGTCTTCTTTGAAGAAATGTCTATTAATATTTTCTGCCCATATTTTGACTGAAGTGTTTATTTTGCTATTCTTAAGCTTTATGATTTATTTATACATTTTGCACATAACCCTTTGTTCAATGTATGATGTGCAAATATGTTCTCCCAATCTGTAGGCTGTCTTTCCATTTTAATGAGATTCTTTAACTGTGCAGAAACTATTTTTATGTAACCTCATTTGTTTATTTTGGATTTTAGTTCTGCGGACATTAGAGTTGAATTCCTGTAGACAATTCTTAGGTCAGTGTGAAGGATTACTTTACCTATGCTTTATTCTATGTATTTTATGATTTCAGGTTTTACATCTTTGATCTATGTTGAATTTTTTTTATATGGAATTGGGTACTAATTTATTTTCAACCTTTTGTATGTGGCTGTCCTGTTTTCTCAAAACAATTTATTGAAAAGTCTGTCCTTACCCCATTGACTTATTGTTTATATGAACTTTTAATAGAGTTTTGGGGTTCTCTGTGCTTATTATTATGCTGTCTGCAAATAGTTGTAGCTTCACTTCTTTTACAATTTGGATACTTTTATGTTCTTTTCTTGTCTGATTGTACTGTCCAGAGCTTCAAACAATAGCAAGTTATAGTGGTGAGTGTGTACATACTTGTTTGTTCCCAATATAAAGGAAAATATTTCAGTTTTTCCCTTTTTCGTGTGATGTGGACTGTGGGTTTGTCATATATAGCCTTTATTATGTTGTGGTACATTCCATGTATACCTATTGTTGGAGAATTTTTAACATATAAGTATGTTAAGTCTTATCAAATGCTTTTTTGTGTCTATTGAGATTACATAGTTTCTGTGATTCCTTTTATTAGTGTATCACATTTATTTTTATTTGTATATCTTGAAACATCCTTGCACCCATGGAATAAATCCCACTAGATAATATTATATGATGCTTTTAATGAGTTGTTTAACTCGGTTAGTATTTAAATGAGGATTTTTGCATCAATAGTCATTAGAGATATTTATAATTTTCTTTTTTGGTGACATCTTTGATTTTTGAATCAGAGTAATAATTTTATTAAAAAGTATAAGTTTGCCTTCTTCAACATTTTTGAATATTTTTAAATTGTTGGCAATAATGCTTCTTTGAACGTTTTTTAGAAGTCACAACTAAAATCCTCTAGTCTGGAGTTTTTATATTTGGAGAGATTTTCTTTTTCTATCTCCTCCTTGTTTGCAGTAAATTTGTTCAGGTTTTCTAATTCTTCACTATTTAATATTTCATTGCTGTGTTTTAAAAAATTTGCTGATGTATTCTAGGTTATCCAATTTGTTACCATAAAGGTGATCATAATATCCCTTTTGATCCTGTATTTCCATAGTATCAATTGTAATTTATCCCATTTCATCTCTCAGTTTATGTATGTTTTTCTCTCTTCTTTCTTAGTCTGGCTAGTGATTTGTCTATTTTGTTTATATTTACAAACAACTAGCTTTTAGCTTCACTGATATTTTAAAAATAATCTTTTGGTATCTACTTCATTTGTGCTCTGTCATTATTTTCTTCTTTCTATTAGATTTTGATTTTATTTGTTCTTCTTTTTTGCATTATTTAAGTGAAAGCTTTATTTATTTAAATTTCTGATTCCTCTTATTTCCTAGGTAAGACTGTGTTGCTATAAATTTCCTTATTAATACTGCTTTTTCTGCATCACATAAGATCCGACAAACCATGCCTTCATTTCTATGTAACTCCTGTTCCATCTTATTTTTATCGTTGATTTCCTTATTGACACAGTAGTTATTCAATAACATGCTGTTTATTCTCCACTCCTTTGTGGCTTTCCCCTCTTCCCTTTTTGTTGATTTCTAGCTTGATTTCATTGGTATACAAAATAATGCTAAGTGTTATTTAAACATTTTCAAATTTATTCATACTGAATTTTGTCCCAACATATGATCTGTCCTTGAAAAAGTCTCATAAGTGCTTGAAAAAAAGGTATAATCTGTTGTTTTGGTCTGAAATACTCTACAGCTATCTATTAAGACCATTTCATCTAATTTATCATTTAAAGTTATTGTTTTTTGATGATTTTCTGTCTGTGTGATGTGTACTTTATTGTGAGTGGGTTGTTTAATTTCCCTAGTATTATCATATTGTGAATATTTCCCTTTAGATCTTGTTATATGCGAGTGCTCCAAACTGGGTGCACCGATAGTGATAGGTGGTATGTCTTCGTGTTGCATCGATTTATTTATCATTTTAAAAGTCTGTCTGTATTTTTGTTACATTTTTTGGCCAGAAGTTTATTTTATCTTAAATGAGTACAGTGATACACTATTAGCCTGGAGTACCATTTTCCATTCATAGACCTTAAGTCTATGATTTTCTCTATGTCTTAAGTGAGTCATTTGCAAACAGCATATAGTTGCAGCAGTTGTAGTTTTTAACCTATCACACCACTGTGTGTCTTTTAATTGGTGAATTCATTCCATTTATATTTAGGGTTATTAATGATATTTGAGAACTTTCTATTGCTATTTTATTTTATGGTTTAGACTATTTATTGCTTTGTTTAGTTTTTTGTGAACTTATTTTTGATTAAGGTAAAAGATTATCTTTTAAAATAGATTGTAAGGGATTATTTTGCAGGTTATAACATTTATGGCTGACAGTTTTGATATTCAGATGTTTTGGATACATTGTTCTATTCTTTCCTGGTCTGTTGAGAATTTTCTGAGAAGTCTGACAATAACCTGTGGCTAATACCTTTATATGGTGCTTATTTTCTTCCCTGACTATATTTAATTTTCATTCTTTTTCTTGGACTTTTGATATTGCTCAATTTATACCTTGGTGTAGGTTTGTTGGCATTTACTTAAATAGTTGCCATTTTTTAAAAAGCTGTTCCCTGTTTACCTTCCCAACTTCATAATGCATTAATCTTTTCCTTTCTCTCACTCCATTCATTCCAATTCATAGCTTTAGATTTATGGAGCAATCTGTTCCTTCTTCTTTAATTTCCTTTTCTAAAGCTTTTTACAAATTAAAAAATGACACTCTAATATACTTTACCCTTTCACATAACTCCATTTTCCCTTTATGCAGTTAACACATTTCAAAACTGAGTATTGTTTTTCCTATGATTATTTCTCTAGTTACCTCTCTCCCATCTGTCACTTAGGTATTACTTCAATGTTTAATGAGAGTACTCTGAATGGATTATCATAGCATTGACATTGAGCCATTAAATATGCATTTCCTAAAGATATTACTTAGTGTCCAACTTTACAGGTTCTCATTCATATATATGTTATTCTGATAAAAGCATAACATAATTTCTGTTCTCTTATTTTTTCTAATCTAAGTGTACAGAGCAGAATTCATTACTAAAACTCTAAAATTGTATAGCAGGTATCTAGAAATATTCCATTTGGCAAGTCTGAAACTCTATACCCATTTACCACTTAACAAATCCTTGACAACCATGACAATATTTTCTATTTTTATGAGTTTCAGCAATTTAGAGACCTTGTGTAAGTGGAATCATAGAGTGTTTATTCTTCTGTAGTGAGCACATTTCATTTAGAATAGAGTCAAGATTCATCCAGGTTTTTATATATAGCAGGATTTACTTCTTTTTAAAGGCCGAATACTATTCTATCATATTTATGTGCCACATTTTCTTTATCTGTTCATCAGTCCGTGGATATTTAAATTTAAACCACAACTTGATTATGATGCTGTAATGAATGTATATGCAAACATTTTTTGATTTACTGATTTCAGTTATTTTGGGAAATACCCAGAATTCAGATTCTTGGATCAAATAGCAATTTTATTTTTCATTCTTTGAAGGACATCTGAACTGTTTATCACAGCAACTGCTTTCTTTTATAGTCTCACCAAAAGTGTTCACAGTTCACAAATAACAAAGTTTTTCATTCTTTTTATAAAAGTCATCCTGAAACGTATGAAATGACATTGCATTATGGTTCTTATTTGCATTTATCTGATGATTAGTAATGTTGAGTTTCTTTTCATATACCCCTTGGTCATTTGTGTGTCTTCTTTGAAGAAATGTCTTTCAAGTTTTTTGTTAATTTTTTTACTTTGGTTATTATTATATGTTTTTGCAATTAAGCTTTAGGAATTCCTTGAACATTTTGGATAATAATTTCTTATAAAATGTATACCTAACGATTGTTTCCCATTTAACAAATTTTCTTTATATTTTGTTATTTTGTTTGCTCTGCAGAAATTTTTAGTTTGATAAAGTACTTCTTGTTTGTTTTTCTATTGTTGTTGTGCTCTGGGTGTTATATAAATAAATTATTGTCAAGACCAATATCATGATATTTCCTCATATTTTTATAATAGTTTTACATTTAATTTCTTAATCCATTTTGAGTTCATTTCATTAAGACTATAATTAAAGGTTTCTTATTCATTCCTTTGCATGTGGTGATCAAGTTTTTCCAGCATCATTTGCTGAACAGATTATTTTTATACCATTATGTAATATTGAATCCTTTGTAAAATATCAGTTTACTGCACATGCAAGGATTTATTTCTGGTTTCTGTTCCATCGTTTACCTATATGTCTTTATGCCATTTCAATATTGTTTTGATTATTGTATCTTTGGAATATATTTTGAAATCAGGAAAAAATAGACCTTTCCAAAACTGAATGATATTTCATTTGCATGTATGTCATATTCTATTCATCCATTTATCTATCAAAGGAGATCTTTTAACAGTCGTGAATAATGTTACTATGAATAAGTTTATGTATCATGCAGATTTTTGATTTCAATTATTTGTGCTATATACCTAGAATTAGAATTCCTGAGTTATGAGGTAACTTTATTCTTAATTTTTTGGGAACTATCATATTGTATTCCATTATGACTGTAAGATTTAGCGTTCCAACAACAGTGTACCTATCCAATTATCACACATTCTCATGAGCACTTTATTTTCTTTTTTTGGATAGAAGGCATTATAATTAGTGAGGTGAAATTTCATTGTAATATTGATGTGATTGCTTCTTAAAATAGTGGTACCACGCAACTTTTCAAATATCTATTGGTCATTTATATATCTTTGAAGAAATATCTGTTGAAGGTTGTTGCCTGTTTTTTAATTAGCTTGCTATTTTTTTGCTATTTAACTACAGGAGTTCATTATGTATTTTGAATATTAATTTATTTGATGGTATATTATTTCCAGATATTTAGCCTTTTCGTAGCTGCTTTTTCACTGTTGACTGAATCATTTCAGGTATAAAAGTTTTAAAATATTATATAGTCTATCTATTTTTGCTTGCCTGTTTCATATCCAAAAAATAATTGCCAAATCCAGCATTGTGAATATTTATTCTTATGTTTTCTTAAAACAGTTTTATGATTTTAGTTTTTATTTTTAAGTTTCCAAATCATTTTGTCCTAATATTTATGTATGTTGGAATGTAAGGGTCCAACTTCATCATTTTGGTTATAGATATTGTTTTCCTAAAACAATTTACTGAGATTAATTATGTTTTTCAATTCAATTGCCCTGGCAACCTTTTAAAAATCATTTGACAATAGAGGATCCCCTTCCAAGACTGTGAACTGCTAAGACGTAGTGCTTGTCTCATACCACAGCAAAACCAAGAAAACCCTTATTTGGTAACTATGATCTTTGTAAGGAAATCACAACATCTCCAGAAAGAGAGAGGTCATATGCCCCATGAAAAGTAGGAGACTATATTGTGTCACAGCACTACAGCACCCTATTCAGAGACTCCAGAGTTGCAGAAAAAGACCAACAAAACTGACACTCTTCTGGAGTTAAAGGACTTTCTCCCACAGCCAGCACACCCATATTCTGGGAACTGGATTTCAGTCATTGAGCTGGGATCCTCTGCTTGCTGTGGAAAAAGAGCTAATGCTTCATTGCGTGGAGACACTGCTTCCTCACAGTGCTGGTACTGAAGGTCACCATTGTAGGAAAACACCCATGGGTAGGCATCCACCTTCTCCACCATTAACATGCTTGTGCAAAACTGTTGGTACCTGCTGATCTCTTTTATTGGGACACATAGCTGTATGTTCTGAGATAGACAGCAAAGTCAGCACTTGAGTGGCTATTTTACTTTTTCCCAGCAAGTGGCATAATTCCATTCTATTACCTCTTATGAGGAAAATAATTGGAAGGGTTCCATCAAAATGACAGCTCTTGTCAGCCTGCAGTTACAATGAAATAGTTTCATATCTGCCTGGTAACTCCTGAAATTCCACTCCCTGGTCTTGGGGATTGTTTCTCACTCCTACTGGGTCTGCAACTTCTCTGGACTAAGGGGTTTTTATGAGGGAAGATACTAGACTAAGAAAGCACCTGACTCTCTCTTCTGTGGTCTGTGTTGAGAATGCAGTATTCTTGAATACTACACTCACAACTCTCTGCAATCTTTGTGGTTCATGATTGTGACTCTGAAGGAAAACTTTGCCTATATTTTCTTTTTCTGAGAGAGAAGGAATAAACATTTATTTATATCATTTAGTTGTTTATCTTTCTTTCTCCCCCCAGCCCCTGTTCTCAACCTTGGTCCTTGGGATGTATATGGACTATGTCCAGTGTTTTCATCCATTAGTTCACCATGCATGCAAAGTCTACATATCTTATGCCAACATCAACACTATAGGCTGGACTTTCAGGGGTCACAACACAGGGCTGACTGTAGAGTTTCAATAAATATGACAAGCATTGAGAACACAAAACTTAACCAAGTCCATCATTTCAGACCAACACCTGGGTCTATTTGGGGTAACACCTAAAACAGAATCTCTTTATCAGGGAGGACTAAGCCATAGAAATAATCGGAGAATGCTAAACAGATAAAAAGATGGATAATTATATGTAAAATGATGGATGGAGCAAAACAAAACCCTAGGGGAAATCTCATGCAATAGATTTAAGAATAGCACCTGATGAAGACATCAAAGCAACAGATTTAATGACACATAAATTGAGAAAAAAGAGGAATTAAAAGAGAACTATAAAAATATAAAAAACAAGGCAGCTTCAAACAGAATTCATGAAGCTAAATAACACGATAGGTGGGTTAAGGAACACAATAAAGGGCTTCAACATTAGGCTGGATAAAGTCCCCAATATAATCAGTGAGTTAGAAGGTAAGACAGTGGAATGTATTTAAGCAGAAAGGCAAAGAAGAAGACTTAAAAATAAATGAATACCAAGTATAAGACCTAGGAGACAGCATCAAGAGAACAATATTCATATCTGAGAGAACACAGGAGAAGAGAGAGAGAAGGGAAAGAAACTGCATTTGAACAAATAATAGCTGAGACTATCCCTTATACAAGGAAAGATGTAGACCTCCAGAGCCAGGGAGCTCAAAGTGTTTGAATAAAAGAAAGCAAAATAGTAGAGTAATATTCACCATCATCAAAATGTAAAAAACAAAAGATAAAGAATCTTAAAAGTGGGTAGAGAAAAAATAATTACTCAAAAAGAAGCTCCTATAAGACTGTTCATGGATTTCTCAGTTAAAAATGTTCAGAACAGAAGTAAATGGCATGATGTATTTAAAGTGATAAAAAAGAACTTCTAACCAATGATCATCTACTCTGTCAGGCTATCACTTAGAATTGAAGGAATGATAAAGAGCTTTTCAGAAAAACAATAATTAAAGGAATTCATAACCACAAAACCAGCTTTAAAAGAAATACAAAAGGATGCTCTCTAAAATGAAAAGAAACACCATTTAAAAGCAAAAAAAAAATCAAAATATAAAATGTGAGGAGGAGAGTAAAAATATGGATGGTTAGAATAAGTTCAAGTTAACTTGTTTTCAAGTAAAAACAAGTTATAAGCATGAAAACTTCTGTGTAACCTCCAGGGTAACCTCAAATCATAACTCCAAGGAAAAAAGCTGAGAAGGATATATAAAAGGAAACCAAACACAACAAAACTTCTTTCAAATCATGTAAGAACAGAAAGAGAAGAACAAAGGTACTGTCTGAAACAATACTCAGAAAACAACGTGGCAATAAACAACTACATATCAATAATCACTCTAAAATTCAATGGATTGAACTTGCCAAAAAAAGGCATAGAATGGCTAAATAGATTAAAAAATATTCCACTGCTTTCTATTGCATTCAGGAGACCCATCTATATTCAAACAGTAAACATAAGTTCAAAGCAATGATTGGAAGAATATCCTACAGTCAAATAGTAACCAAAACAAACAAATAAACAAAAATAGTGACGACTATATTTATATCAGAAAAATAGTTTTCCAAATAAAGAAGGTAACAAAAGACAGGTTTGGACATTATGTAATGATCAAAGGGTCAATTCAATAAGAAGACATAACGCACATTGTATATATTTATATATATATATGTACCAAATTATAATACATTATGCAACTCTTAGTATAACTAAATAAATACGTAGAAAGCAATATAGTAATAGTAGGAGAATTCAACACCCCACTTAAAGCAATGGACGAATCAACCAGACAGAACATTATTAATAAGGAAGCATCAGCTTTACATGACAAATTAGGACAGACGGATTTAATAGACATATGTAGGACACTGCATCTAATGACTGCAGAATTCTCATTTTTCTCATATGCTCATGTAATATTCTCAAGGTTAATAGAAAACTCATGTCTCAACAAGTTTGCAAATATTTAAATCATACAAAGCATCCTTTCTGATCACAATGACTTAAAATTAGTAATAAACCACAAGCAGAAAGTTGGCAGATTCCAAAATAATGGAGGCTATACAACATGCTTCTGACTGACTCGAGTGAAATAGGACATCAAAGGTTTGTTTTAAAGGTGCATGGAGACAAAGCCGAATGATGGCGCAAGCTACCAGACTTATGGGATATAGCAAAAGCAGTAGTAGGAGGGAAGATCATTTCAATCCAGACCTACCTCAAGAAACAAGAACAATCACAAGCAAATCATCTAACCTTAAATCTATAGTAAATAGAAAACAAAGAAAAAATTGAAGTAAAATCAGTAGATGGAAGGAGATAATAAAAATTTGAGGGGAAATAAATAAAATAGAAATATGAGACAAATTCAGAAGATCAATGAAAGTAAAGTTGGATCTTTGCAAAAAATAAAACTGACAAACCTTTTGATAGACTCACTAAGAAAAAAGAGAAAACTCTCATAACTAGAATCAGAAATGAAAGGGAGAAGTTAAAATAGAAAAATTCAGAAAAATTCAAAACTTATTAAACTACTTTGAAGTTATGTGCCAATAGATTGGTCAAACTCAAGGACATGGGGAATTTTTAGATACATACACCTTTCAAAAAACGAATCAAGAAGAAATGAAAAACCTGAGAAAGACTATTACAAACAAGGAAGTTGCAAATCAAATCAAACATATTCCCAAAAAAAGTCCAGAACAAGGTAGCTTTACTAGTGAGTCTTATCATACCTGCAGAGAAGAATTAATACCTATTTTCCTCAAACTTTTCCCCAAAAATGGAAAAACAGGGAATATTTTCAAACACTTTACATGAGACCATCATTACACTGATACCAAAAGCAGATAAGGATGTCACCAAGAAAGAAAATTACACTTCAATAACTCCAATAAACATAGATGCAGAAACCTTCAAGAAAATATTATCAAACCGAACACAACAAAAAAGTATCATTCATCATCACCACATGAAATTTATTCCAGGTATGCAAGGATGGTTCAATGTATGTATATCTATTAATGTAGTAAACCACATCAACAAAAGCAAGGGGAAAATCATATGCTCTTATCAATAAATGCAGAGAAAGTTTTTGACAAGATTGAGCACACATTTATGATTAACAAACATTACATAAGCGAGTTAAAATGAGCATACATCAACATAATAAAGATCATATATAATAAACCAACAGCTTACATCATATTTAGTAGTAAAAAAAAGTATTTCCTCTAAGATTAGAAATAAGACAAGGCTTCCATTCTGCCCCATTATTTAACATTATGTTGGAGAACTTAGCCAGAGTAATTAGGAAGAAAGAAGAAATAAAAAGGATCCAAATTGGAAAAGAGGAAATGAAACTATTACTATTTGCAGATAACATAACATATGTATAAACACTAAAAAACCCATAAAATACTGTAGTTAATGTGTTACAGCAAAGTGGCAGGGTACAAAATTAATATACAAAATTGGTTTCATATTTATATGTAAACAATAGAACTAAATCAAGGAAGCTATTCCATTCACAACAGAAACAGAAAGAATTCAATACCTCAAATATTCTTAACAAAGGAGGTGAAAGACCTTTTAAAATGAAAACTTAATTTTTTTCTAAATGAAATACAGGAAAATACAAAGAGATGGAAAGATGTTCCCTGCTCATGGTTAGGAAAAATAAGCATTGTTAAAATGAACATCTTAACTAAGGAAATATATAAGATAAATTCAATCTCCATCAAAATTTTTCTGTCATTTTTCAAGGCAATAAAACAAAACTAAACAAAAAAGCACTAAATAACAAAAGATACTGAATAGTCAAAGCAATTACGAGGGAAAAAAAAAGCAAAAGTAGATGTAACACATTCTCATCTTGATTATACTTTGAAATGATATTTATCGAAATTGGTGGTATTAGAATAAAAAGATACAAATTAGTGAAATAGAACCGAGTCTGCTGGAAATAGACTCACATACATGTGGTCAGCTAATTTGTGACAAAGAAGCCAAGCCCATATGATAAAAGAACGTCTTCTCGATAAAGGGTGTCTGGAAAACTGAGCACCCACATGCAAAATAGTGAATCCATGTCATTATCTAATACCACACACAAAGATTAATTAAAAATGAATTTGAGTCTTTAATGTAAGACCAAAAATCATAAAATACTTAAAAGATAACATAGGAAAGTAGTGTCATGATATAAGCTTTAGAGAGTCCTTTAGGGGAACTAACTCCAATGGCAAGGGAATCGATTAACAAATATAAGCAAATAAGACTACATCAGTCTAAAAAGCTTTTACACAGTGAAAGCAACTATCTCCAAAAGAAAAAGACAACCTACTGACTGGGAGAAGATATTTGCCCATCATACATCTAAGAAGGGTTTAATATCCAAACCATATAAAGAACTTGCAAAACTATACAGAAAAAAGCACACAACCCTACCAAAAAAATGGACACAATATTTGGATAGCTGTTGCTCCAAAGAAGACATACAGATGGCCAACAGGCATATGAAAAATGTGTTCTTCCTCACTTGTTATTTGAAGAATGTATATCAAAACAACAATGATTTATTACTTTACACTTGTAAAATTGACTACCATCCAAATTTCTGGAAAAAAACAAATGTTGGAGCTCTTTTACATTGTTTGTGTGAGTGTAAACTAGCGTGACCCTTATAGAAAGCAGTGTGGAAATTCCTCAAAAAACTTGAGAATGGAAATCCTATAGAGTCCCATCATCCCATTTTTTGGTATTTACCCAAAAGCCACAAAAACACTAATTTGCAGAGATATATGCACTGTCAGGTTGCTGCAGTATTTACAAACACCAAATATTATAAACTACTTAAGCTCCCATCATCAAATGAAAATGTGATATGAATGAAATGCTGCACAGTCCTATAAAAATGAAATTCTCTCATTTGTGAAAACCTGTATAGAAGCAAAGGGGACAATGCTAAGTGAAATAAGTAAGGGTATAGAAAAAAATAGGGTGGTTTCACTCACGTGGAATATACAGAAAGCAAAGGAACAGACTAAACACAAACTAATACTTGGACATTAAGATTAGAATCAAGATTGATAATGGGGAACAGATTGAGAGGTAAAGGCAAGTGGTAATGGGATCCATTGGACAATGGTGAAGGAGCTTTAGTAATGTGGTGATGGGAAGGGTGTATTCCCATATATTTGAGGAATGGCAAATATGTACATATAATTTATGTTACTATATAAATCAAACTTGCCTCAATAAATATCAAATAAAAACATTTGACCATATATGCAAGCATTTACTTCTGTGCTCTGTATTCTATTATATTTGTTTGTATATCTGTCTTTATACCTGTGCCACATTGTTTTGAATACTATATCCTTGCAATAACTTTTTTAAATCAGAAAGTGTAAGACCTCCAACTTAGTTCTTTTTCAAATTTTCTTTTTTATGTGATATAAGTTACCTTGATACTCCTAATGGATTTTAGAATAATTTATTCTATTTCTGACAAAAAAGCCACTGAATTTTAATAAGAATAGCAGTAAGTAGCATAGACATTGAAACAATAAAGCACATTTCAACCCATGAATATGGGATGTGTTTTCATTTATTTGTGTTTAATTATTTTACTAAATTTTATTTTCAGTGAAAAAAATCTTTCATATATCTAATTTTAAGTATTTACTCTTCTTGATATTATCATATATGAATTTTTTATTTTGTTTTTTGATTGAGAAAAATTGGTAGTTCTTTTGCAAATGATTCATATGATTCACCAGTGAAGCCACTTGTCATTCAGAGATCCATTTTATTTTGAAGTTTGATTAATGATTCCATATGCTATATATCAATAGTTCTATACACATATATAAAGACAGATATAGTGATACTTAGCTAGATAAATTGATATATAGATAAATTGATATTAAAATTTTGTGTTTATTCAAGTTTTGATCTTTATAATAAGTGTATATTTAGAAATGTTTCAATTTTATCTAGGTTATACAAATTGATGGTGGATTTTTCAGTTGTTCACAATATTGTTTATGATTCTTTTTTATTTCTGTAAAATCAGTATAATGCCTCTACTTCCTTTATTTAGGTTTTGAATATTTTCTTTTTCTTCCTAATCAATAAACTCAAAATTTTATTGTGTGTGCTCATCTTTTGGAGAAGCCACCTGTTGTTATCATTGATTTCCTGTGTTGTTTTTCTATTTCTTATTTACTAATTGTTTGCAATAACTTTTTGTATCAATAGTAATCTTTATTATTTTTTTCCTTCAGTGTTTGGTTTTTATCTTTTCATTTTTTTCAATTAATTTCTTAAAATGTTATTGAAGTAACATTGCATTGTAGTAATATATAAGTTTCAAGTATGCATCATTATAAGTCATTGTATATACTACAATAAATTAACCACTACTCATCCAAATCGCTTTACCAGCCACTTGACCATTTCAATCTATTTGACCACTCGTCTCTGTCTTTCCATTTTAGTAAATATTGGTTTAGTGTTCGACTGTCAAAGTTTACTTCTGTTTAAAATAGTTCGTTTTTAATGTAGCACATATAATTGAAATCATATAGTGTTTGTCTTCATCTGACTTATTTCTTTATGCATCATATCTTCATGTTGTTGCAAATAACAGGGTTTCATCATTTTTGATACCTGAGTAGTATTTTATGGTATTTATTTGTATTATACCAAATCTTTAAGCAGCCATCTGTAATTAGTACTTAGATTGCTTCAAGCTTATGGATATTATAAATCAATGCTGTAGTAATAAATAATACATGTTTTTTGATTAGCTTTGTTTTTATATTTTTGGAGAGAAATACCCAGAAGAAGGATGAATGGATCATGTGAAAGTTTCACATTTTTACTTTAGGAGATATTCCCATACTGCTTTCCATAGTTTCTGCACCAATTTACATGACTGTCAGCAGTGTACAATGGTTCTCCTCTCTCCACGTCTTCTCCAACACTTCTCATTTTTGTCTTTTGGTTAATAGTCATTCTCACAATTGTGACTTGATATTGCATTGTTGTTATGGTTTGAATTTCCATGATAAAATAAATGAGTAACCTATTTTCATGCATTTATTTGCAATATGTATGTTTGTTGGAGTAATGTCTATACACATCTTAATTTTTTAAAACACGCTATTAGTTTTTGGTTGTATTTTATGCTTTCTTTATATATTTTGGACTTAACCCATTATCAGATGTATGATTTAAAAATACTTCTCTTCACGAATGCCTTTTCACTCTGATAACAGTTTATTTAGCTGTGAAGAAGTCTTTTAATTTGATGTTGTCCCACCTGTTTAATTTTTATTTTGTAATCCCTTGATGTTTGCATCAAGTCACCAAAGACATCTCTAAGCTGATGTCATAGAACTTATAACTTGTTTCCTTCTACATGTTTTATGAATTCAGGTATTACAAGTCTATAACACACTTTGAATCAATTTTGTCCTTTTGCATATGGCTGTTCATTTTTTCTCAACATTATTAAATGAAAGCTCATTCCTTGTTTCATTGTGTATTCTCGGGTCCTTTGTCATAAAGTAGTTGATCATATGTGTGTTGCGTGGGTTTATTTTTAGACTGTCAGTCCTGTCCTATTTATCTGTGGTCTATTTTTACTCTACAGCATGCTGGTTCTGATTACTAAAGCTTCGTAGTATAACTTAAATTCAGGTAGCATGATATGTATATTTTTGTTCCTTCTCCTTAGTGTTATTTTAGCTATTTGGGGGTTTTTGTTCCATTTTTAAAATTTTTACTCCATTTCTATGAAAGATGCTGTTAATATTTTCATGGAGATTGTGTTGAATCTATGTATTGCTTCAGTCAACAAAGTCATTTTACTGTTGTTAATTCTTCAAATAGAGCATCTTCCATTTCTTTAAATCTTCTTTTTCCTTTAATAATGTCCCATATGTTTCAGTGTACAAGTAAAATTTATCCAAGTTATTTAACTCTTTACAATGTGATTATAAATGGGATTATTTTTTCTTGTTTTCCTGCTGCTAGTTCACTGTAGTAAAATGCAACAGATTCTTTATATTACTTTTGTAAACTTCTTTTTTGCTGCATTTGTTTATCTTTCAAATAGATCTTTACTGAAATCTTTGACATTTTCTATGTATATTTTCACTCTATCTGAAAATAGTTATAGTTTATTTCTTTATCCCCTACTTGAAATCCTTTTATTTATTTTTGAATGGTAGTAGTTAGGTCTTCCAACCCTATATTAAAAATGACAGTTGTGAGAGTGGACACCCTTGTCTTGGTCCTGATCTACAGGAAAAAGCTTCAGTTTTTCACCATTGAGCATGATGCTAGCTGTAGGTTTATCATTTAGTAAATTTTCATGGAGATCTACATTGCATCTATTCATACTTTTTGAGTTTGTATTTATTCATTAAAGGATGTTGAGTCTTGCCAAATGCTTTTTTTGTGTCTACTCAAATGGTCATAATAATTTTACCTCCCTTTTGAACATATAGTATATCTTATTTCTTGATTCGGGTAGAAGGAACCATCCTTGCATCACTGGAATAAATTCAAATTTATCATGGTGTCTAATTGACATAATGCGCAGTTGAATTTTTTCTTGTATTTTGTTGAGGATTTTTGCACTTACCAAAAATAATGGTTTATAGTTTTCTTTCTTTTTTGCCATGTTTTTATCTGGTTTCTGAATCAGGGTAATGGTTTCATAGGAAGAATTTGGAAGCTTTCTCTCCTTTTTAATTTTTTGAAAGTTTCTGAGAGAATAAGTAGCAAATTTTCTTTCAATGTTGATGACATTCGCTAAGAGTCATTTGGTCCTGGACGTATGTTGTTTTGGAAGCTTTTCATTACTATATCAAGTTTTTCATTTGTGATTAGTCTGTTCATTTTTCCTATTGTTTCAGTTTCAATCTTGGCAAGTATCTAATTCTAAAAATTTGTCCATTTTTTCCAAGATTGCCTAATTTATTCCTATATACATATTTATAAAGCTCTCTAGTGATCTATTGTGTCTGTAGTATTTGTGGTAACCTCTTTTGTTTCTAATTTTATTTATCTGAATTTTCTCTTTTCTTATTTGTCAGTCTGGGTAAAGAGTTACCCGTTTTGTTTTTTATTTTAAAGAACTTGGTTTCAGTAACTTTGAAGACGTATTTTTATCTCTCTATATTAGCTGCTCTAATTTTTACTATTTCCTTTTTTATTGGCTTTGACTTTCTTTTTTCTTCTGTTTGTTAGAAGTTAACTTTTATTATTTTGAAATCTCTTATTTCTTAATGTAGGCTTGTGCTTTAGTATTCCCTTTTAAATTCACTTTTGTTGCATCCCATAGGTTCTGATAAGTCATGTCATCAATTTTATTTGTTTCCAGATATCGTTTTTTACTTCATTTTTGGTTTTATCATTGACGCACTAGTTATTCAGTAGCATATTTGTTATTCATCACATATTTGTGGTTTTCCTCCTTTTTTCTTTGATTATATTAATCCAGAAAGATACTTGGTACAATTTCAAATTTCATAAAATAATATTGAGATTTATTTTGTGCCCAAACATAGATCATATTCTTGAAAATTTTTCATGTTCACTTGGAAAGAATATCTATACTGTTATTTTGAAATAGAAAGCTCGATAAATATCACATTAATCTCTTTGAATTTGTCATTTATGACCAGATTTCCTTATTGATTTTCTGTCTGGATGATTTGTCTATTGCAGAAGATATTAACGTATGCTACCATTATTTTGCTGCTGTCAATGTCTCCTTCCAGTTCTGTTAATATATTCTTTATATATTTTGGTTCTGCTATGTTGCACACACACACACACACACACACACATAGTATTCTTAATTCCTGTTTTATTGACACTTGCATTGTTAAATATATTATGTTCATCTCAACTTTTGTAGGATGGAATTATAGTTTATCTGATTAAATATGAAGAGTCTTGCTTTTAAAAATATCCACTGACATAGGGTACCACTTGCCATTTCTTCACTTTAAGTCTGTGCTGTAGGGAGCGAACTCTTTCTGCCTGCTTCTGCAGCATATCCTAAGATAGAACTTCTCAGAAGTCAGCAGAGAAAGAAGTGGAAAACAGAAAGCTGCAGTTGAACTCGGACTTTAAATGTTGCTATACCTTCAAATGTTCCTGATGGCAGGGGAACAGCCTATGCCTACACGTCTGTCTTTGTTGTATACTCATTACCTCATTGTAACCCAGTCCTATAAAATAAATCAAGAAGTCAGAATCTGGGTCACTGCTTCTCAAACAGAGAGCAGTGTCCTACCTGTCTCCCACTTTTCTAGATGTATGTTGTCTGTTTTCTTTATGACTCCTGTAGCCTCCACTTGGGGATCCTTTTGACTAGCCATGCGGGTCGTGGCACTGTGTTTTTCTTTATGGCTAATTAAATCTCTTTAAAGCAGCATCTAGTTTTATTTTATATTTAAAGAAACTCTAACCCATCCAAACTGTGCTTTTTGATTGGTGACTTCAGTACATTTAAAGTGAACAATGACATATGTATATTCTTATAATTTTTATTTTCTCAGTCTATTCAATTACTATTTTATTGCTTCAACTGCTTACATTACTATATAATTTTCAGTATATTAAAATAAAAACCCAATCCATGTGCACATCACAATACACTCATCCCCAAATTCCAGTGCCCATCACCAACAACAACCAATTTACTGCTTAATTTCCTGGATCCTTCCTCATTTCACCCTCCCCTCTAGTTAACAAATTTTGGAGCCCTGTAAATGTATGTGTGTACACTTTGTCAGTTTGCTTGTTTTGTTGTTTTTCCACATATAAGTGAACAATCCAATATTTTCCTTTTTTATTTCTAGCTTATTTCATGATTGTAGTCATCTCAAGTTCCAGTCAAGTTGTTAAAAAAGGCATAATTTCATTTTTATTAATAACTGTGAAATTCCATTGAGTCTGAGTACCTTAACTTCTTTACTTTGCCATTTCTTAGGGAAAGTTAGAAGGAAGGTAGAGGAGGAGGAAGCATGTTATTTATTTGTTTGTTATTTTGGTTTTTCAAGCCAGCCTTTTGCTCATAAATCTATATTATTGGGCTTCTGCATGGTCTGTACAACAGCTCATTAGCATAAGCCACAAGGATATGCCATGATAACATCTTTCTCTAGTCATTTGTTAATGTGCACTTAGGTTATTTCCATGACTTGGCTATTGTGAATTATACTGTTATGAATATAACACTGAAAGTGCTTTTGTACTACTGTGAATGAGATATTTTTTTCTGTCTAGTGCTTTCATATTAATTGTATATATACAAGGAAGTGAGATACTTGGATCACATGCCAGCTTCCTTTTTTATTTTTTAAGGAAACTACTGCTTTTCAAAAATTTACACTAACTTGCATTACCACAAACTTGTCCGATTTCAGAATCAGGGATGTATTCGTCTTATAGAATGTATTTGGATGTTTCCCTTATTGTTTGATTTTAAAAAAGAGTTTAAGGATGATGAAAATTAGATCTTCTTTGAATATCAAGTAGGATTCTCAAGAGAAGTCATCTAGATCTGGGTTCTCATACTTTAGGAGAATTTCGATTATTTCTTCAGTATTTGTACTTATTACTCTTTGCAAGTTACGCATGTCTTCCTGGTTCAGTTTTGGAAGATTTTAGGATTCTAAAATATGTCAAATTTTTCAAGTTATGAAAATAAATTTACCTGTTGGTGTTCAAATTATAGCTTATGATCTATTGAATTTTGGCAATTTCTATTGTAATATCATCTCTTCTGTTTTTTGATTATTGTTATTAGGGATTTCTCTCTTTTTTGATTCATTATTCTGGCTAAGGGTCTATCGATTTTGTTTATTTTCTAAAATAAGCAGCTCTCATTTTCTTTGATCATTTGAATAGCCTTTGTTTTGCTATGCTATTTGTTTCTGCTCTAATTTTTATTATTTCCTTCCTTCTATTGAGGTTTTCATTTCACTAATTATTTTTCGGTTTCCTTCAGGTATATGCTTAGATTTTTATGAAATGTTTCTTGGTTTTTGATGTGCACTTGTATTTCTGCAAACATTTTTATTAGAACTGATATTTCCTTACCCCACATGTGCTTAGCTTGTCTCTTCATTTTCATTTGTTCCCAAATAAATTTTAATTTCATCTTTAATTTCTTCATTGATCCAAGAGTTGTTGGATCATGTCGTTTAACCTCCACATCTTTGTGATTCCAGTTTTCATTTCTATTTTCACAACATTGTGGTTGAAGAAATTTTTTTCTATACATTCAATCTACCTAAATTCACTAAAATATCTTCTGTGTCCCAGGATATGGTCTATCCTTGAGGATGCTCCATGTGCACTTGGGAATAATGTAAAATCTTTTATGTTGAGGGCTCTGTATGTGTAAGCCAGCTCAATATTATCTACTATTACCTCTTTTAGGGACTTGATATCTTTATTCTGGCTAATATATTTATTAATGTATGACAGGTATTGATGTCCCCTGTTATTATAATGTTTCTGTGTGAATAATATATATAGTGAGTAACTGTATGACATGATTCAAATCACCTCAAATATAATCATCATCTAAAGACATAATCTTTGAGGGGAAGGAGACCAACTATGGGAGCTTATCAGAAAAGGTGCAGTAAAAATGTTTATGGTTGTTTAAATTTATTATCATGGTTGTTCATATTTATTTTATGTATTTATGTGGTCTGGATTGGGGTACATAAGTATTGATTAAAATTATCAACTCTTGATGAATTAATTGCTTGGTTATAAATTAGTATCCATCTTAGCTCTTTGGATTGAAATCTATCTTGCCTAATATTAGTATTGTCTTTGAAACTTTGTTTGTTATAGGTATAACATCAATGGATCATGTTTTTATCCATCCAGCCACACTGTGTCTTTTGATTATTGAGTTCATTCCATTCAGATTTAGTACGATTATTGATTTGCAGGGTTTTATTGCTGCCATTTGAGCCCTTGTTATCTAATTGGTTTATACCTTTGCTGCTTTTCTTCCCCATCTTCTGTGTTTTATTTTTGGTTTTTTTAATGTTGACTCTGTTTCTTCATCTTACCAGTTTTGTGTCTCTATGAGTAGGCTGTTTTGTCCCTTGAGATTTGTATGTACATTGCATTATTATATTTTGTTCTCTCCTATTTTTCTTTCTTTCTCTTTAAGATTTATCACATTTAGCATTTTGTGGTTCATTGATTTGTTTTCCCTGTAGCAGAACTATTTTCATCATTTCTTGAATGACAGGTATGGTGATAGAAAAATTAATTTGTTTGCATTTTTCATTGATGAACTTTATTCCTCCAAATTTTAATGATGAATGTGCACGGTAGAGTATTCTTGTCTGGTAGTTTTTGTCCTTACATATTTTCAATATGCCATTCTGTTTCAACTGGCCTGTATGTTTTCTGCTGAAAAGTCTGATGATAACTTTCTGCGTGGATCTGTATAGGTTATAATTCTTTGTTCTATTGTAAACTTCAGAACTTTTTTTTCTTTTTATTGATTTTTATGATTTTTCTTGGTATAAGGTTTTTACATTTAGGAATTTTGGTGTTCTATCAATTTCTTGAACTTCCATGATTAGGTTTTTTTTTGACAGCTATGGGAGATTCACTGCTATTAGACAAGGTAAATTTCCTAAGTTTTGTTTTATAGCTCAGAATGTTTTCTATCTTGGTGAATAGTCCACATGGGCTTGAGAATAATGTATATTCTGATGCTGTTGGATAAGTAGTTGATAGATATTAATTGTATCTACTTAACAGATGGTGCTATTGAGTTCAATTATGTATTTACTAATGTGTTTTCTGCTGGTTGTTGCAACTTCTTATAAAAGAGAAGCCAAGCATCTACCTATAGCATTTGATCTGTCAGTTTCCTTGTAGTTCTATCATTTTTTGTCCCATATATTCTGATGCATCCTAACAACTTTTAGGTTATTTTGGAATATTGACTTCTTTATCATTATGTATCACCCTATTTTCCTTGCTCTAAATTTTACAAGTATAGACACTGATTTTTTTGTTAGTGTTGGCATAGTATTACTCTCCACACACACACACACACAAACACGACTTTATATTTAAGTGATATCTTACAGATAATCTATAGTTGAACATTGTTTTCCCAGCTACTTAGAGTTTCTGTTTTAAAAAATACTGTTTATTTTTGCTTATATTTATATATAACTTTAAGGATAATTAATTCCAGCTCAGTAAATATGTATATCTTGCCAAACTCAGTGTTCTAGTCTCAGTATCCATTAAAGCACTTAATCTTTCAGTAACAGTTTCACCCACTCCACTAACCTCCATAACCACAGTCTTTGATCCTGTGAGTTTTGTTAGTTCATTCTTTTGATTTGTTTATATTTGGTATATTAGTGAAACCATCTTGTACTCTTTTTGTTTTATCTCTGGCTTATTTCACTTAGCATAATAACCTCAAGTTCCATTCAGGTCGTTGCAAAAGTAACCATTTCATCTTCTTTAAGAGTTGAATGGAATTTAATTGAGTATATACAGAACAGCTTCTTTATTATTCTTCCATTGCTGAACATTCAGGTTGTTTCGATGTCTTGGCTATTCTGAATTGTGCTGCTATGAGCATAGGAGTGCAAGTTTCTTTTCTGATTATTGTTTTTGTATTATTTGGATATAAAACTAGAACTGGGATTGCTATCAATGGTCAAATGGTAGTTCCATTTATATTTCTGAGGAATCACCATATAGAGAGGTTATATTAATGACATTCCCACCAAAATATTGGATAGTCATTTTAACCACACCCACATTCACATTTATTCCTAGGCTTTTTGATATAGGACATTCTCTAACTTATCAGATGATATTTCATTGTCTTTTTTATTAGCATATGCCTGATAATAAGGTAGTGAGTTTTTCTTGTTTTATAAGCCACCTAAATATCTTCTCATTTATTGCTCATTTTTGAGTGGGCTATTTTGTTTCAGTGTATGACTTTTTTATACATTAACCCTTTCTCTACTGTATGATATGCGACTATTTTATCCCATTCAAAGTTCTCTTGTTTGTTTTCCTAGTGATATCTTTCACTGCACGTATTTTTAATTTGATGTAGTCCTTTTTATTTAACCCATTGCCCATTTAACCCAGTAATTAGTGGTCATCAATATACATCTCTGCTACAATAGGCTTAAAGAGAAGCTCTATTTAGAAATGATTCCAATAAGTTTTTATATTTCATTTTCACACTGAAAACCAGTAAGATTTGCTTAAGACTCAAAGAGCATGTTTATGTAAATTTAAATGAAATCTGGCAGCAAGTTGCATTTAGTTTTCTTAATGGGAAATTAATTCATTTGCTTTTGTTTTCTTTGCCGTTGATGGCACGTCCCTAAAGCCCTCTCTGAAGTTGATGTCATGAAGTAACTGCCTCGGTTTTCTTTTATGTATTTTATAGTTTCAGTTAATATATCAAAATTTCATAATCCAGTTTGAATTAATTTTTGTATAGCACAAATGAGTGAGTGTTCCAGTTTCATTATTTATTTACTTACTTTTTTTGCAGGTTTTGTCCAATTTTCCCAATACCATTTTTTGATGTGACTTTCCTTCCTCCGTTGTATCTGCTTAACTTTGTTTTCATAGAAAATTGCCCATATTTGCATGACTTTATTTCTGGGCTCTCAATTTTATTACAGTGCTTTGTGTGTCTGTTTTTTCTAACAGTATCTTACTGTTTGATAACAATTGCTCTGTTGTATAGTTCAAAGTAGCAGAGTGTGAGTCTTCTTTTATTTCTCCTTTTTTCTGAGGATAGCTTAAGGTATTCTGTTTTTCCATACAAATTGTATTATTATTAATGCAATTAAGTTGAAAAATGTAACTGCAATTTGTATAGAAATTACAATTTGTATATTTCCTTGGGTAAGATAACCATTTTATCTATGTTAATTCTTCCAGTCCAAAAGTATGGAATATTCTTCCATCTTTTTGTGTCTTTTATTTCTTTTGTTAAAATCTTGTAGCTTTTATTGGAGAAAGCTTTCACCTCCTTTGTTAAGTTTTTTATCAGGTATTTTATCATTTTTGGTGCTGTTAAACATTCAATTTCATTCTTAATTTCTATTTCCTTTAGTTCATTATTTGCAGATAGAAATATTATTGATTTTTGTGTAGGCCACTGGGCCACACCTCATGGGCATTGAATCTTGTGAAATGCTTTGTCTGCATATATTGATATGGTCATATGATTTTTAAATTTTTGTTTTGATGATTTGCTAAACACTGTATAATTTGCCCATGTTTAACCAGTCTTGCAAATATGAATTAAGCCTTACTGATCTTGATGTGTGTGTGTGTGTGTGTGTGTGTGTGTGTTGTCCAGGACCTTTGTCTTCTGCTTCACTTTATGTGCTTCTGATTGTTCTGTTCAGGTTATATTTATCTTCCTGATTTAGTTTTGAGAGATTATAGAATTCTAGAAATCTATCTT